>DWJQ01001121.1:0-11729 GCA_018248915.1 Hesperia meskei straton
CGGCAGCGGAAGGGTGGTGCTTCATGCTCGTTTGCTACCTTAATTCAATAAAAAAGGCAATCACGGCTTATGTATGTATGTATGTATTTTTAAAGCCATTGTACAACATATGTTTATTTTCAAAGTCGATTATAATCTGTATCTAAGTTCATCACCTTGCTTTAAGTCCACCCACTTGTAATCTTTATAAGCCTGCTGACTTACTTAAGCCGGCTAAGTGATGTAACATTGACAGGCGGAGGTTTTTGTTTATTCAGAGATGAATAAATTACTGCCAAGAAGGATAAACGTCGCTTCTTTTACCTCTTATACTTACCCATGGGAAGGTAAGGATAACGCATTAATTATTTCTCTAAAAACACGGCTTTAGCTCAAATCACAGGGATACAAAGCTTGTACAGGAAACTTGGTAAGTGAAGTTTTATGACACTTAAGAAAGTTGGCTTAATTTTAACTTGCTTTAACTTTAACAAGTTAAATAAAATTAAGGTGATTAGAAGTATTTTTGTTTAACATCACGGACAATGAACACGCTAGATGCACGTGGGTAAGATAAGAGAGGACACTAATATATCAGCAGCTATGAGATCTATCTTGTATAAAGTTAGATATTTATACATATTTTTCATTAATTTAAGAGCTTTGTAGCTTTGTGACGTCGCGGCAAAGCTAGGGAATCCCGAATTCGATTCTTGGTCGCAACAGCTAGATATCTAAAGAAATAATTTCAATTACAACAATACAAATCTTCCCGTATTAATTACCTACGCAACACTAATCGTACCGCAATTTTGTGTTAACTAAAATTCCGGCCCAAAATTAGATCATCCGTTCTATGTAAGTGGATTACAATGTGATTTAGGAAATTCTCATCGAGATATGAGATCATAGAGTTCAAATTTTACTGAAGCCGACTCTGTAGAGTTACCATAATTCGAGACTCGTCAGGATCAAGATGAAAATACATTAGTAATTATGTGGAAACAGGTGAACACTATCAAGAAACCTTGAACATCATTAGTACCTTGAAATATTTGAATAATGAATTGAATGCTGAAATCTTAATTCGTAAGTTACCTTATGGTTGGTATAAGTGATTCCTGTAAAATTATACACGGTGCTGCTCTCCAGTTCTGTCAGCTAGTAGGTTGACACGCTACCGCACTAGATAAATTTAAATTCCTCCTAGCAAATTAACTGTTCACGAAGCTCCGTACATAATCTGTCCTCAAGCAGCAACGAAATTTACAAAACATGGGGACCCTAGTTATGAGGAAGAGAGAATAATGGGTGCCAAAAATTAATAAATGAGATCACAAAAGATCTTATTACGACCGTTTCCCACAGCGCCGCCTCTGCTCGAGCAATAATTAGTGAATGAAATGGCCCGAAGTTGCAAACGAACAAAGAACGAACATACAAAAGAAATAAAGAATGAAGAAACAAAGAACGGAATTATTAGCGAGGCATGTTTTGAATTTGTTTCGATCATTGTTTTCGATAATTTGGGAAGGAAATCCAAAATACGCTTTTGGAAATGGGAGATCTCTCGCCAGGCGAGATGACATGCCTCGGGGGCAGCCGGGACTCAACTGTGGATGTCAGTGCTTTTCTATTAGTGGGAACGGTGTAGAAATCGTCGATAGCGTGATTCAGGCTTCGGTGACGTTACCGTGTGACTTTTCGAATCAATTATGTTATGTGTTCAAGAAATCTTAGCTCAAGTTTAGTGATGAGCAATGATTGAACTTATGAATTCTTTTTATAAATGACTGCAACCCGTGTCCCATTACTAAGCTTACTTCTCGTCATTGAGGAGGCCTAGAGAATACTCCACAACGCTGCTCCAGCTTACATACAACTCTAGCTAAAGCTTATCTACACCAAAATTTTACAAATATCCCTTTTAATACAATCAGTGAACAAAAATTGTTAAGTAAATCAACTAGTTTCGAATAATAATATCTCATAAGCAAAAATAAAGCCATAGTTTGCGGATTGTATAGGTACTATTATGTCATTGTTGAAGAATGTCTTATTGTGTAAAAGCGACTTCGTTCATTTTAGGTGTTGCCGACTAAGTTGTTAAACAAACTCCCGTCTGTCTTGTCGAGGCTTGGAGTTACGGACATTAATGTTCCCTAATAAGAGTTACAATTCTCAACTTTTACTTACTACATTAACCGACTTGTCCTAGTGATGCGGGATACACACTGGTTGATTTTAAGCATGATAATGCTACGCAGCGCCGACTATGATGTATGTTCTTCAGGTTTAAAAGAACATAAACGCTCAGATAAGTAAATATTTTCAGACTTCTAAAATTTTCTGTCTGTAATGTATAAGATACCATATGTGTATCAAATTAAAATAAGATCTAAAGTCTAAAATCTAGTCAAGAAAATGAAGGAAAATAAGAAAAAATAAAGGAATCAAGTTTGCTAGAGATTACAAAAAAACTTTGCCTTTTAAATATGTTTCAAAAAAAAACTTAAAAACAAAAAGTTTAAAAGTGTACTGAAATATTATAATATGGGTCCTTTTTGTCCGTGTCTTTATCTTAAGTGTTCTCCATGGTCCATAGATGTCAATGACTCAAATCCTTCGCAAATAAAATATATGTATAGTAAAGTAAGTACCATTATACCATTTATCCCGATAGTTACAGCTTTAAAATTCCACATAACTGACAAAACCAAAAATTCAGAAATTACCAACAATATTAATATTAGAATAATGAATACTAATAAATCTGTGACCAGAACCAAATTCCACCAGTGTACTCCAGCCATACCGGATAAATTACAAACAATAGGAGTTCCTCGCTAAGGAAACGAACTAGCTCTCGGCTCTCGGTAGAGAAAAATGCCTGTGAACCGATGTAACGTGCTACGAGAAATGGTATTACGTCCCATTTTGTTGGCTTAGGTCTTAATAAGAATTGTGCCCTTTGTAGATACCTCACTTACCTTTTGTGCAAATAGCTCAGAGTACCTTAGCAGTTAAGAGGTTTCCCTTTATCGTTTTAGCGAAGTTGCGAGTGATTTTTGTATTTTATCATCTTCATCACAATTCGTAAATATTCCACTGCCAGATATGGGGCTCGTCTTAGTAGCTACATGTGGAGTAAAGGCCATAGTACACAATAAATACCTATAGATACAATTTTAATAGATAGATGAAGGTAGGTAAAAATCTTACACACTTCATTCGTTAGTTACTTAACTTTATTACTAAGCGTCCTGTTGTTACCGACACAGAAACTTTTACTGTTAACAACTCGACAATTCACAGTTAGGCGAGTAACACCTACAAGTATGTACATGTGAAGTTTTGAACTACACCGAAATACAAGAGAATTTCAGAAGTTCCAGTGGAGTGAAGAACTTATTTGTCATTTAGTTTTAAAGTATCTGTTTGATCTGGCCAGGAATGTAATCCAATGTTAGAGCTTTTTGCGCAATTCAAAGTCAAACCATCGCGTCGTTCGCACTTGTCAGTTAGGAATAAATAAATAGATGGCACTGAACACGTATGGTACATAAGGATCCCCTGTACAATACCTAATGGGTTCATAGACAGCACACAAAGGCAAGTACGTACGCACATATACAAGACCGAGATGAAACAGTCAAAATTTTTCAAATTTTTGCCTGAATGTTGTTTAGAGCCCAGGGCTTTTTGAACGGTCGTTCGGGATAGTAACCATTGCGTTAGGAAATTATTGACACAAAAAGAAGATAACGTACTCTTAATCGCTTTATTAGTTTGCATTGAAACTCTCTAGACCTCCTCAAATACAAAATTGACCTCTCCTCTGAAACCCTGACTCGGGTTGATAGTATGTAACTGGAAGCTATTTCATAAAGCACCTTTATTTTGGATTCACCAAGGATATAGAATTACCATTCGCCTCAAGAAAACGTTGGTTTTAGTAGTACGTGTGCTCACAGCTCAATTTAGATTTTACTTAACGCACTCTAATTTGTCTCCATCAATCGACAATTAACATTAATCACTGGGCGGAAAGCTATCATTTGTGTAGCTAAAATTAAAACGAATTTCTGATCGATCGCGAATAGCGCGTAGTAATTATCCGGTATTCATCACCTTATCTTAATAACATAACATTACCTAGTCTCCATGACTGCGAACTAATTACCTACATGACATGACTGTAGAACCAACTTTCCTTCCGCATGGATAAACCAACTTCAGGAGAAGTGAATCTAAGCATTTCCACGCCTGAGTACGCTACGCGAGGCGTTTAGGTAACTCGGTGCTGATTCTGACATATCGATGATTATTATGGTAAAATGTCTTCGATAGTGTATTATATAAGGAAAATAGACCGTGGAAAATAGATTATGCACTTAATCAATCAGGATTAATAATGTCATAATATAAGTGCTAATGGATTATAATTAATAATATTATTGTCTGATATAGGAAGATCTCTCTTCAGGCGAGACGATATGCCTGAGGTGCGACCGAGGTCCGCCTGTCAGATTGTCGGAAGTTGTTGACGGGAAGGGTTTAGAAATCTTCGATAGTATAATTTCGTTATGAGCGTTATCTAATTGTTACATCGTTACTGGCTGGTATTAAAAAAAACTGTAATAAAAAAGCGTCAAACAGCTGAACCCTTATTTAAACCTCGATACACACAGCGGCAGCGCTTTGATGACACGTCTTTGGAAAAATTAACAGGCATCAGTATCGATCCCTAATCACCCCCCGATAGTTATTTTGGAAATATATTTCATATACACAAATGACCTCTCTTCAGATTTATTATAAATATAGATTTATTACTAAATTATGTACTAACCCTGTATTATATTAACTAAAATTCTTGTACCATTATTGTGAAATTTCCAATTTACAAGCTAATCTCTTGTAGTAAAATTTTGGGTAGGGATTTATTATTAATACAATAGTTTACATTTAAATATATTTTGGTACACGAACACTATTGTTTACTTCATAGAAACTCGAAACTTGCGTAAGAAAGTTGGATGAATTATGCCGCAAAGTTCTTGAGTTACAATACGTCTTTGTTTGACGAATATTGTTTGATTATGTAATTTTGGAAGGTTAGTGGGTCGGCCCGAAGTTGCTGTATTGATGTTTGTTATTCCTGTGACTATAATATAATTAGATATACGTTCATAAATATTGCAAACTTTTATAGTTCATCACTTTTTTCTGTCTTTTTGTCAGATATGTGAATTGATAAATCGATCTAATACACTACTGATATCTTTAAAGGGCGCGCGGGAATTGTATCTAAGCCTCTTTATGAGGAATCCATCGCCAAACCACTTGGCTAGTTCTTATTCATTTCATTAATTATTTATTCAAAACCAAGTTATAAAATTTTATAGAAAACGAATCAAAGTGAAAAGTCTGTGAGCTATTATTATTAGTATTAATTTTATTGTAGGAATTAATAGTTTTTATAATTAAGTAATGTGCTATTAAATAGAAGCTTGGAATATTTGGGCTTTAGACTACCAAAATGTCGGTCAACTGTGAACTCAGAACCGACCGCAGTATACCCTTGTTTGGTGAATTTTCACCCGCAAAGGTTTAGATGGGGTATAATGTATCTTCTGACTACTATCTACAGTAGTTAGGCTTTACAATTTATTGCTGATGCTGTTGATGATGTTGTTGATGCTTTATATGATTTAAATAATTGTAAATGCTTAAACTGACACAATCTTACTACTAGGTTAAGGTAAACAAGCAAAAGCTCTTGCTTTGCTTCGAGAAGCATATCGCTGACTCGACATATTTAAAAAATATTTCTATGACTTGACATAATATTTGTATATTTTTGTATCAGATTAAAATAAAATAAAAATAATAGGTACTGCTTCAAGTTTACTACCCATTTACAACGTTACGGCGCGGCGCACATTACCAAGATCAGCGAGAAAACATCATGATCTGCATCTGCCAATTCCCGATTTTATTTGGGGTTTGGGAGCAATATGTTTTTCCCTTTCATTCTTATTTTTAGGCCGTTACTTCTACACTAACTTCTCTCATAACATGTAATTCATTCATTTATCCTTTGATCGTTCTCTTCTCATTTAGCTGTTGACTCAAGCCAGCCAGCCAGCCAGTCTGGTTTTGAACTTATCACAAAATAGGTTAAGGATAATTGTACACAAAGTATTACGGTAAATTACCTTTAAATACTAACTTCAAACAACGGAATACGCATTGCATAACAATATAAAACAGTAATGTTCTATCGAAACAAAAAAGAGCCGTTCTTCCATAAAAATAATGAACAAATTTAACTTTGTCCTATTAAAAAAACATCAATTTTGCTCAGGTTTTTCTGAATTATTCGCAGCTTAATGTCTAATAGCCTCAATTTACATAGAAAGAAAGGGTTCAAAGGTAAGTAAAATTTAACTGCTGCTAAAACAGAGCACTTATTCTGTTTTTGTGTTAGAAAGAAAAAAAAGATAACTTTATTGTCTTGTTTAGATTCGGGGATTGTAGAAGTGTTGTTTTCCCAAATAGGACATGGTTATTAAAGAATACTAAATTTAATAATATTGGGGAAGAACAATGGTCTCTCGTTCTATCATAGAATTTTAGCCGGTGTTCTGCTGTAGGTACGTACAGAGTTAGTTTTTTTTACTTCCTTTTTGGTTGATGACTCATGGCGACCGGGGTAGAGGTAATACTAATGGACGGCAACAATGATATACCATCATATCTTCAGCATTATATTCACCAATTTCAGAATCAGATTAACTTGAATATGTGCACTAAGGTCAAAATGACAGTGCAATTTTATGACAATCATTGATCATCACTGATCAGTTGACGACAGAAGTTAATAGGGTTATTCCACAATTCCCCATTGGAAGTCCCCATCAATGGGGAATACGCCGGATCGCTGCACCAAGGGTGTTGGATTCGATTCCCAGCGAGGCGAAAATTTGAATGATGAGTTTAAATTCCGTCTTCGGTCTGGGTTGTCCTTGTCTTGTGTGTTGTCCATGGCACCCACGATACCCAAGTGTGGGGTTATGAGTGTGTTGTGTATTTATTATTTAAGTCATGACCGAATACTATGCTCGTCATTGGCTCTAGGCAAGAGAACCCCTCAACCATAAACAGCACAATGAATTTTATTGCTTTGCATTTATATGTAATTCACTTAGTATCATAACAGTGTGCTATTAGTTTCTCTACCTATTAGGTCATTATTCGATTAAAGATGATTATAAAAATGTAACGCTTAAAGTTGTAGACAGTATGCTTTTGTATATCTACATACATTATTATATGCAATTTTGCTTTCAGTGTCATAAAAGTAGGGTACACTTTGTACTTATATGACCTCGTACGAAATGTTACAATTCTTTCGTGGAAAAAGTTCTTAACGTGTGCCTATTGTTATTCTAGGTAAATAGAAAGCGACTTACATTTCTAAGCGAATTTAATAAGTAAAGAGCTGTAAAAAATGCACACCAGTGTTTACAGTTACTACAAAAGTCTGAATTGAAACTGAACTTTAAATTTTTACAATGACTGTAAATATATAATTTAAAAACCTACGAGTAAAAAATACGCCAATGTGCTGATAATCATCAATCACACGCAAAGATCTTCATAATTTAGGTTTAAGTAGCTAATAATTCAACTTTACACCAATAATTGAATTTTATACCAAAAAAATCTTACATCATTTTGGAACGATACTCATCAAACTGCTAGACCAATTTATACCAAACAGCGAAAAACCAACGTAAGTAAACTGGCTTTCGAAAAACAAAATCACATTCAACTCGGATTATTTATCCTCAAGAGCTCCTTTGCTACAGACGCACAGACAGACATAACAGCACAACAGGTCGATGTTATATTACCTATCATCCCTCTTTTAGGTAGGGGGTTAACGTATTCAGAATTGATAAGAGGTAACTCAAAAAGTACCCCTCAAATGTCGCTCTAATTTATACGGGACCAGTCGACAAGTACCAGATTTCAAAATTGGATCATCCATTAGAAAGTTCTGAGTTAACACAAATACAGATATAGTCAAACTAAGAACCTGGGCCACAGGCAGTCGTGGTGACCAAACATAAAACATTTACGAGTATACCCACACACGCTTTTGAGATAGGTACTCTGTGTCGCAGGTTGTATGGATTATGGATGTTATGGATAAATAAACCGTTTCTAATTTTTTTTACACCCACCACCCTTGATTAAATATTGTTTTTTTTCAGTATACGACTACGACTACGACTAAATATTTATCCGTCTTATCGATAGGGTATGGGGGCGTAAATTATGCTAAAAATAGCAATTTTTCCGGATGCAAGGACTAAAAGAAAATTACGCTAACCTAGGTCAGGACTAGTAATAAAATGAGTACTTAGTAGTAGTAGTAAATAAAACGTGATTAATTAATCCACAAACTAATACCATAGGAAGGTTCAGTATAAGCTGTTGAGATTACACAAGCAAGGATCGACTCATTTAATTAAACTCGCATTCCGTACCAACAACCGTGTATCATTAATTACATCGTCATGGTAATGTCCCATTAAACAGTAATTGACATGGTACGGACATTAGTAAATTCTGTTATGACGTTGTTGTATGTCATTATTGAGTCAGGACCTCTGAAAATTTGGCGTTAATAATAATTAGTAATTTAGCAAGCTTAATCTTGAAAACGATTGAAAGGCGGTTGAATGATTTAACATTATTAATTAATTATTTCTGATAATTAAATACTAAGTACACAAAATACTTTATTGTATACCGTTTTAGTAGGTACCTATATTACAAATTGAACTTGAAATGTCTAATCTATACTATATAATTATACTAATAATAATTATAAAGCTGAATTATATCATTAGTACGAGTAGGTACCTATAGATAGTTTTTTTGTAAATATTTCCTCGGCATGTATAAATTGTCAAAATATAAACAAAAATTACATTCGATGAAGTCGCGAGTGACTTAATATCCCAATACGTTGCAAACTATGACATTTTTATCAATCTTGTTTAAGTAAAATTATATTAGGGCTTTGGAGTAATACAAAGAATAAAAAATGGCTTATAAGTTTGAATATTAGTAGTATTGTTGTTGGTTTACCCGTTCCCAGTCAATTGAGCCAGTCTGGTAAACCTCAAATGTTTATCTACTCGATTACGCCCACAATGACGTTAACATTCCACCCAAATATTGTGGGTTAACAGGATCGTGAACTTGTAATTACGCGAATACCAATTGTTTGTGAACGAAAGTTTTCATCGGAGTTGTGGCCCTCAGGAAAACTAATAGCAGGTATAACTTTATTGACAGCAATCATTGTACTGAAAACGGAAGTGACAATGCTCGTGTCAACGTCCGTAAAGGACCGTACGGACAAAAAGAACAAGTTGTCTTTATATAAGTTGAAATTACGTTGAACGCATATCAACTAGGGCCGCAAGTTACATGAGTGTCCGCATGCAATATCGTTTTGACTCTCCCTTCCCGTTGTCACTTCAACTACTAAGCTAAAATCGGTTTACTTTTATGGAAATAATAGTATTTTGTATGGAAACGATATCGATTTGTATGAATACGTAATACAGATTTTAAAATCCAGGTCAATATTGCAAGGTCAATAACACATACCGACAAAATGGAACACCACTAGTAACTTTATTTGCAGTCAAGTAATGGATGTCGCCGACTATGTCAAGGACTCGACGCCTTTTCTAGTGATTTTATATCGTTTATCACAAAAGTTTTGTCGATAGTTTTACCACGGCCTAACTGATCTGTTGTGGCTGCTTAAATTAAATAGGAAGACCACCGTTGAAACAAAGTTGGGAGGACGTGAGGATATACACGAGCAAAGACTATACATAGTAATAGCAACTTTGACTGATCGATGGGTGTTCATATAAGAAATTTGGGAAAAATGTATTTTCGTCTACTTAATGTTTTGCGTTTTTGTTTATACTTTTCTTCCGCTTACATCAGAAACAACCTTTTTTGTGTGCGGTTTTAAAAGTTCAGGAACGAAAAAGGTTCATCAATTTTAGGAAAGTTTTCAAAAACTTTCCTCAACTCATTTTACTCAAATCGAGTGTTAGTGACTAATGAAATCAATTACTTATACATAAATAGAAAAAAAAATTGAGCGGAACCCATGCAATGAGAAGCCGAGTTGTTGTGGCGCGTCCTTTGGACGCCGAGCGGATAAAACCGGAACAAAAATGCTATTTCCACTATTTCTAGAAATGTCGTGGAATTTTAGTAACTAGCTGATACTGGTGAAAACTAAGTTAATAATAAGTGTCTTTGATATATAGTCGTGTTTTTTGACGGAGTTTATAAACTTTCACAATAATAGAGTTTGGCGGAAGAGAAAACTGACCCCTTTTGCTTGCTCACTACTCGGGGTTTTTTGTGAGAACGCTGATTTGTAGAATGTAAATGTAAAAATCGAAAGAGTTAACTGTTAGTTTTTAGTGTTACTTATTGAGAAAAACGAAACTCGATTTTGACCTGATATTATAAAAAATTACGCAAAACAATAAAACCGGTTACGTACGAGTCGGACTCGTATATACAGGATTCCGTAACACTGAGTGATATTAACTCCAATTATTTGATGGCAATGTTTTAATCTACGATAAAAACCCCTCCGTGCGTTGTCCGTGTATTAGATACTACTGCGGTATCTTACTCTTATTCCGGCATGGAGCTAAATTAATGAGATAATACCAGCTGATAGTAGCCTCGCAGACCAGGATACATCAGAGTTACTGAATAAGAGGATAAGGATGGACGAGAAAGGAGGAACTGGCTTTCAAGCCTCATTCAGAATAGGAAATCGGCTCGGACTAAAAGAAGGATAAGGAACCTAATAGCCTAATACCTTAAAACTACTATTAACTACATCTGTTATAATTTGATGATAAGGTCATAGAACCACATGAATCACTGAAGATAAAGGTATACGTTAACTAGGATAGTTCTGTTCGCGACTGAATGGAAATGTTCCGATGAAGTTTGCAGCATTCATCAGGTGGCCCATATTGTTGTTGGTCGAGAAAACCTTGTTTCTGCACCGCGTACGCTTGTCTTTCGTTACAGCATTACGGAGTGATGGATCGTTGTTGCATTACTTTCATATTTTTCTACTTTCTATTTTAGCTTTTATTACTTTGAAATCATATTTTCATTTAGCAATCTCAACTAGGTATTGTTTGTCTCATATTACAACATGTTTGTCTCATATACAAACATGTCTCAACTTTAAGCTTTTAAAGAACTCCAAAAGATTAATCATACATGTCAGAGAGAAGACTTACAACTCACGAGTTTGTTACAGAAGTAATAGAATAGGTATCGACAAAATTTACTGCTCCGCCTATACACAATGAATTCTCGAGAACAGTGAAGCTATTTGTCGGAATATCTCATCCCTTAGTCACAACTAACGGGAAGATTTATTTAACGACTTGAGATCAACTTCTGCCTCTTATACCTTGAATTATAACCGCGCTCGCGGTTTGCTTACGGGAAATTTATTAATAAGAATTGTTTTAACGGTAGAGTTCTAATGGTTTTAAATGCTTGTAAAACTTGTAGAGTTAAGAAATTATACCTAAGTACTTGTATATCTAATGATGCCTCAATCCACGCTAGAGCAATGTTGTAAAGTGTGCTCCTTTCTC
>DWJQ01001122.1:0-11728 GCA_018248915.1 Hesperia meskei straton
ACTTAAGTGGGTGAAATAAAGGGGTGAAGTTTAAACGAAATTCACGCGGGCGAAGCCGCTGGCAAAAGCTAGTAGTTCTATAAAAATACAAAAATAAAAAAAAGATATGTCTCAATGACTTTATTAAAATTTTGCTGCAATTCTTAAACATTCATGCGTTCAAAAATAAGTTCTATAACATCATTCATGCATTTAAGCATAATTAAAAATCTAATCGAATAGACTTAGCTGTAATTATTGCACATTGTACGCAAATAAAACAATACCTATGTAACGTCAAAATGACTCTCGTTATTGCTTCAATAAAAGCTACGATCAAAATCGTACAAAATTGAACTAGGTAATCCAATAATCATCGAGTATCAAATCGGAATTAAAAGGAAATTACACCGGACGTATTTAGATTCAATTTGTAATTGATTTCCGCATCAACTACAAGCGATAAACGATTACGAAAAATTTCGTAAGTCGGGATTTTAATTCTTTCTCCTTTTTTGACTTTTTTTCTAATTTGAATATTATGTGCACGTTGAAAAAAGGTAAATCTCAATTCGACTGTACATATTTTTTTATTTGGATGTACGTACTCGTACTTAGGTACTTTTCACTGGGTAAACCGATTTTGATAGTTGCTTTTAAAATTGAAAGCTTGTCACGTCGACCTATTTATATTTGACCGGCATTTAACGGGTATTTTTTGAGTTGGTTAGTTTTTTAAATCGGTTAATAAAATAGTTAGAACTTGAAGGCTTTCTGTATTTTTTTATGATTTATAGTGTTGTGGGCATAAATTCTAATTTGGTGGAAAATTATAGAATCAAAAGTAGATTTGTATGTATAAAATGTATATATTGTAAATATGTCTGAAGCCTTGTAATTTTATATTTGTAATTTTCTCTTTCTTCCCGTAGGGGTAGGTATCATTAAAATTGATTCATCAATTTTAGAGGTTAGATTCGACAAACAGAAACAAAGATGTTCAAAACAGTTTACTGTTTAGTTTAGTGTAAACAAGTAGCAATAGCTTGAGAAAACAGTGATTCTAAGGGTCGATTCAGACATATCAGTGAAGTCTCAGTTCCGACACAGTTCTGGCAAATCTCTCATACATTCTCGGCATTGTCAGTGTAGTGTCAGTGCAGTGTCAGTGCTGTTAGTATGAAAGATTTGCCGGACTGTGACGGAACGGTGACTTCACTGATATGTGTGAATCGTCACTAAAATAACATACAAATACTTCAATTTTCTTTATACCTAAGTATATGTAGATAGGTATAAAATATGCTTACCTACTCCTACTCATATCGGATAAATTTTAAGATTAATATTGAAATGGCCATATTGTACAAGGATAAGGTTAAAGAGTTTTAGCGTATTCTAGGTAAAACTGCATTAAGCCAGCATGTTCCACTATGCCTCCCTAAGAGGAGACTCATGCCCAGCAGTGGGACAGTAATACTATCTACATAATATTACATGTGACTTCTCTATAACGTCCTCAAAGATGTGTGGAGTTACAATGCTGTCACTGACGGTGGTGACGCACGGTGGTGACTGGACTATGGTGACATAATCCGCCTTGGTTCCCAGAGCATCCAAGCATAGTGTGATTGATAATAGTAACGGATAAAGGAAATTGAGATCTGATTGTAATTGTACCGTTGTATGGTCGGTCATCACAATTAGCGTGAATAGACAACGTTCGCAAATCAATAAGTGCAGTTTTTGAGACATGTAGTTTTCCAAATTGTCATTAATGTGTCATTTTTGGTCGCACATAATGGGCGTGAAGGGCGTGAACCTCAAACTTGGCATAGTCTCCTAAATATTTGTACATACATTTTGTAAAAAAACATGTGAGTGACTACAGTATCTCTAACGTATGCCCATTTGGCACGCGTTGTGGACTAAACAACTCGATAGTCTATGACATATGTAGGAGTCGTTACATTAGTCTCGATACCACGAGTGGCTTTGGCGTTTTTATATCCAAAATAAACAAAATGGCGGCCACAATCTGCTACACACAATATTAAAAAAACATAAGTACCAACTGTCAATAATGTAGTTACACTACTAGGACAAAAAAGTCTCACTATTTAGTTAAAGGTTGAAGTAATGGCCACAATAGATCAGAGACGGTCGCAGTGGCCTCACGGGAATACTTGTTTCCCATGCCCTATATCACCAAATAATAATAATAAAGGTTGAAGTAATCAGTTCAACAAGTGAGAATGGGCTTTTTCTTACGTGGTCTCTTCTAAGCTCGTTTTCCAAAGCGAGTGGAGCGGACTCATTAAGGACTCCGTTCAACTCGCAAGAGTAAACTGCATACTTGTCTTTCCACCAATAAAGAGTCGAGCGGAAAGGACTGAGCGAGCTAAAAGAGCCGAAAGAGGATTGAAACGGACTCGTTCAGTTCTAGCCAGCGGAGCGGAGTCATTAAGGACTCCGTTTGACTCGCAATGGCAAATTGCATAGAAGCGTTTCCACAGAGACAGAGGTGAGCGGTGCGGATCGAACGAGTTGAACGGAGTCCGCTGCGTCATTGTTCGCTCCGCTCGGCTCTCTCATTACCCTTTTGCAGTGGAAAACAAAACACACAACTCTTTGTTGGTGGAAACACTATTTCTTATAAACTGAGTCCACCAGGCTCAACCATTTCCCGCTCATTACTCTTTTGCGGTGGAAAACGGGCTTTAATTCTGTACGATATATTTGCGTTTTATTTGTTTTTTTTTATTATAATATATAAGTACCTACATAGCTACATGTTCCCCAAATACCTTTTGATAATCATATTAAATGAATTGAGCAGATGTTTTTATAAAAGCTGGCAGACGGTCGTGTCTGATCTGGTACAGGTATTAACTAATAATATGCAATAGCGATGACGTCGTAGACACTTTTTAATCAAACACATCAATCAAGAATTTTTAATATTTGGCTGGCGATGAAAAGGGCAACATGAAAAAACTAACTAAATATTCATAATTTGTGTAAAATACCAATTTACTTCAAAATTTATAACACCTTAAAATACAGAACCCTAAAAATCCTAACCAAATAAACGCTGAATTAAAAGAACAACATAATATTAGGATACTTACTCTACGTTGTAAGAAAATTTTGTACTACGAGTAAAACGAACAATATCCCTTAGGGCTGATGAAAATACTCTGTACGTCGCGTCTTAAATCAAAACAAAAATGGAAACGGAACTTGCTCGAATTAATATTATCTCTTATCAAGTTGGGTATCGAGCTTACAATATTCGCGGTTAAGTTAGAAAAGCGGTAGAATAACGCGCCGCGCGCGTCGAACAGTAAGAACAGTTTAGCTTTGGCCGTCGCCGTGTGTGGTTGTAGCTAGCTGTCTCCTCCTCTACTCGTAAAATAGTAACGTTGAACAGAAACGATTTCGACTGTACCGGTCAGCATGCGTTTGAAATCAGTTTCTTCAGTGTAAACGTGAGATTGTACACGTGTATAATAGATGTATTTTTCGTCGGATTTAGTGCGTGATAACATTTTGTGATGTGATTCTAGATTTATTGCTAGTAGTGTGCTGTGAACCGTTTACGTTGGTCCAGGATTTCTTGGTACGGGAAACATAGTGACAGGTCAGTTAATTTATTTGTTGGTACGGATTTATTGAATTAATTCGGTGAGCGGTAATGCGAAGCCGATCATGACTAGGGATGTGATTGATGAGCGGATTCTGGGTTCAATTCGGGACGTTAATGTGTTAACCAGTGGAATTATCGATTTAAATCGTTCGTAATTTAATCCTATTTAAATGTAAAGCACCTACTTATGCATTTACACAATACAAATTTATTTCATCGTCAATATAAAAGTTATTGTGGTAATAAACAATTATTTATTATGAAACATTAGTATATTTTTGTTTTAATATAAAAATGATGATTAAGTATAGTGTGTTAGATATTATAAATTAATCATTATCAACACCTTATATAAATTACACCTAAGTAATAAAAACTTTCAAAATTATACATTCTACATTTAAAATCCTTAGCAAGAGTCACCTTACATCGAGTTAATCTGGAACATATTCCACTCCGCTTTGCAAGCGTAGATTGGTGGAAGAGTACCAACGCCAATACATACCAATAAAATTATATTTACCAATTAACGTCGCTGAACTTTTTCTTTTTCTGTGAAGGTCATGTTTTATCTTCGTTATTTTGATTCTGCAATACCATTTCTTGTCAGCGAAATAGTATTGTAAATCCTCTCTCTTATTTACTCGAGAATGGTTTTTAATTAGCTAAATATATCATAATCGTGGCAATCAATTATTTATTATTCTAGTGCTATTGCTAGTCTTAGAATACCATGGTTGCTAAGTGCACATGAAATAACTTTGCTCACCATGGATAACACTTCTCGTTGTAGGTATATTTTCTCGCGATACTTTCTTTCACCTAATTAAATGATAAAATAATGATCTAAGTACTTAATTATAATCGATATAGGGACTACACTTATTCAGGTTATAAGGTAATGTACAGTTTACTGTCCGAAATAAATATCGTTACAATTGTATCATTGTTAATGACCAAAGCCTTGAATAAGGTTAAATTGCTTCTATCAAAATGGTTTACGTGCCCTCAGAGGCACAGAAGCTGTCATAAATCTATTGTCCTTTACGGTGTCCTATTAAATTACTGCACTGTACCTGAAGTTGTTTATTGCGGTTGATCACTTATCTATCGACAGACTGTCGAGCTATAAACAAAATACTACTCACTTAAAGCTATTTATTAAGGTAACGCCTTAAATAATATATATTATGAAATGAGTATTTCGTTAGCACATTCTAATGGAAAATTAAATAAATTTGATGCCTGCTTAGTTTTAATACATGAAATGTCTGGCGCGGTGGAAATTATGTAAAATTCAAAAGTCCTCAAACGTCCCGGGTTCGATTCACAGCGAGGCGGTTTGAATGATGAATTTAAAATTTCTGTTCTCGGTTCGGATGTGTACTTACTTGACTTTGTGTGTTGTCCTGACACCCATAATAAAAAAGTCTTAGTGTGGCATTGAATGTGTAACGTTTATAAGTATAAATAAACAAAAATCGAAAAGGCACTTTTTATGCTACTAGCCGACAAAGGAAAAGACCAGCCTAATGATGGTAGGTATAATTATGACTATCATCACCCACGGATATCGGCACTACCTTGGTGATGCTCATATCCATCGATAACGATGACCACTTATCATCAAAAGACTGAAAAGGTCTATCTGAGTTTTCGTTAACCCTTTACCCTAAAATTAAAAAAAAATATCAGCCCCTCTAGTTTATTGCCAGGGAGTCATTTATATAAACGAGTTACGTAAATCACAAGTTCCACGTTACAGAAAATTAGAGACTTCATTACTAGTTGGTAAAGCATATTATTTTATTATGTTGGAAAATTAAATCTCTTTACCCTATACACTTTGGAGGGTTAAATTGGAAAAAAATTGAATTTTTTCAAGTAAAATATATTTTTATTGCGTAGGCTAACTATGTATAAGCCTGTTATTTTATTTTTCTATACTCCCACTGTTAAAGATTAGGACAAAAAACTCTGATCTCGACTCTAGAATTTTCAAGACTATCCACTAATCTGCACGAGAGCAACGTATTGGAATATGCTCTAGTACTCCTCAATGATCAGGAGAAACCCGTTCTAACAGTGAGATCCTGGATTATATTAATATCAATAACTTACAGGACTAACAGTCCCTGCTTCAACGTAGATACCTGACCTATTTAATATTGTAATGAAACCCATCGCGAAAACGAATCAAATTATGAAATCGAGGTACACAGCACAATACGACGCACTAATATTTTAATGGATGTACCGCCAGTGGCATAGAATGCATACATTATTATATCACAGACTATCACGGCCCTAAAAGGATGATTTTACTTCCACATAAATGTCTACCTTCGTCAGACGTGTAGGTACATAATTAAGTATGACGTCTTATGATAGACAACCACGTCACTGAAAAGAAAATTGTCTATCACGTAGGTAAATTCATCATCACAATCTCAACCCATCATAGCGAACTATTTAAGCACGGGTCTGTTGTACGGGTATGTTGTGGTCATTCATCTGTTAGTTGAACCTCTCGAATTGCGTTCAATGATTTGTTCAATGCGTCCGACAGCGCTTCTCTTTATTTCAAAGTTAAGTTCGTTTTACTATACATGTGTAATGTCAGTGTCTTAATTGGCCATATTTGTTTTGTAGTTAACCCTAAAAAACGAACTATAGTAGTGAGTATGCTCTATGCTTCTTCAGGGGATAACCGTGCTTAATATTGTGGGTCATTATTGAAGTAAAAGGCATTACTTAGTTAAATTTAGATTTTTTTGTTAAAAGCTAATCAAATTAGGTTATAAATTGAAATCCATACTAATAATATAAAGCGGAAGGGTTTGTTTGATTGAAGACGTTAATCTCAGGAATAGGGTTGAGAATTCTGAAAGAATCAAATTGTTTCTTTCTGCGAAAAAAACGATAGTTCGTTTTAACCGTTTTATTCGTTTGTTACATTGAAAGAAATCAGAAAAAAACGTTAAGAAAAAAACGGGGCTTATTGAAATTTTCGTCGTTTGTTTCGAAAAAATGAAAAAAACCAAGTTTTTTATTCGAAATTTTCTATCTTGCTCCCAAATTAGATACAAACTCACTGTCGCTTTGACAATGAAAACAAATCGTTTTACCCTCCAAAACGCAATAAACCTGCTTTACCAAAAAACATTTTTCCGTTTTTTCAGTTTTATTTATAAAAAACATGAAATATTCCATGTTTATTTTTCTTGAAATATTCCAATAAAATTTGGATAAAAACGAAGGAATCGGAACAAAACGGGAAATTTCCCCGCTTTTTTCAACGCTACTCAGGAACTATGGGTTAAAATTTTATTGAAAAATTCTTTTTGTGTTGAATCGTCATAATAATTTATACGAAACTATATATCACGCTACCAATAGGAGCGCAGCAATAAGAGCGAAGGGAGGGCGGGTCAGATCAAAATTCGTGGATTGTTTATTGAAATTACAATCAAACAGTTTATGACCAGGCATTCCTAATGGTTTCTAAATACTCCAAGTTCAAGTAATACTAATTACGCAGCTGCTCGTACCATTCAAAGGCTCTGTTTGCTTGCATTAATTGGGTTAATTTTTAAAATTTCAATATTACGAAAGTTTGACTTGGACATACTTGTATTTGAAATCTAGATTTTGTGTCATCATCATCATCGTAATGAGATTATATTATATCGATATAATATGATGATGAAATCCGACAGTAACTTCTTGATAAATCATTATTGAAGGTTGAGACTAAAATTTTGGACACAAGTTTACTACCTAGCTACCTACAGGAACACAACATACAAAAATGTATTTATGAACAAAAATGTATTTATGAACAAAAACGTATTTATGAAAGAAAAAAAATCAAGATACATTATGATACATCAGAATTCCTTGCGAGATTAGTGCTACAGACAACAAATACACACCCAGAATAGAACCAGAAAATTTAAAGGCATCATTAAAATCTAGGAATTGAATCCAAGACATTTGAGACGGTAGATCGGAATGGCAACCACTACCTATTGCAAACCCGAACGTTGTTGGTCAGAATAATAGTGGAAGGAAGGATTTAGTTACGTAATATATGTAATCTACATAATATTATGTTCTGTGTCTTGTCCTGAGACGGTAAGGGTGCTCAAACTTTTCGCTTCACACAAAAATGTCCAAAATGTGATGTGATTAAAGTTAACAATTTCATCTGGCACATTTTGACACTATCTTTTTTCTAATTGCTCGCGTGGATATTTTCCGTCCATAACAAGAATACACCTACCGAGAGACACAAGAGTGATTCAAATTTATGTGTCACTAGGATTAGAAAAAACCCAAAAGATGGCATTTCGGTGGGGTGACTGTTGATCCATACGAATGGCCAAATGTATCAGATGACTGAGACCCGTTTTCTTGCCTAGAACAATCCTCTCCCTGCGTTTCTGGGCTCTTTCTTCACATCAAGTATAAAGTAAGTACTTTTTGTATCTGCTTAATTAATGCTTCCTCTATAGTTCATTAATTACTCTAAAGTTGTACCTGTTTTTAAGTGTGTATATTATAATTATTATATATATCTTTACATTGTGACAAAATGAATCCAATAAATAGGCGTCTTTAAGTACACGATGTAAATTAATATCTCTTTTGAGCCTGAATATCATTTTACAGCAAACCCGTATAGTTTATTTGATGAACCCCCAGGGGATCATAAACCACACTTTGAGCAGTCCTATAACACAGTTTAGGTACACACGTCATTTGTTATTCTAGCCTGAGTAAAGCACTTAATGTGATATTCGGTATTAATTTGCATATCACTTAAATAAGGAACAATGTACTTACGTGAGATATTCGGTTACACAGTACTAGTACGCTTCGATAAATACGCTTACACAACAATTTATGAAGTATGTGTTATTATTTTTACTTCAATAAGGAGGTTCTCATTTCGGTGGATTTTTTAAGTACCTGATAACACCATTATTTATTAACCGATTTGATATTTCTTTGTATTAAGTACGAAGATTTTTAAGTTAAAAGACAAAATAAAAATTATTACGACAAGCTCCTAGTTACAAATACTCCTAATTCCTCGAGAAGTTCTTTAACATATTTTGATAAACAACAAAATATTTGTAAGCCTTATAAAATTTCGATTCATTTATTGTTATAGGCGAGTTATACGAGCCATATCAAATTTAACTTTTTAACTTTTATTTTCGAGTAAAAATAAATAGTTTATCTTCAAACAAAGACACCCATTTATGACTTATCTGTGTGCACGCCACTGTCACAATATGATACACTTACATTTCAAAACGCACACAAATATTTTTGTTGGAGGTCTGAGGACGATATTGTTAATTTGTGTGTGTGCGGTTCTTACATCACACGTATAAAACACTCTGTAACAACGAGTGTAAAAATAACCTACCTACTGTTATTTATGTACGTTGTAAACGGACTCTACGGCCTTAAGGGTGCGGTTCCACTGAGGCGGAGCGGAGCGGAGCAGTGCGCGATTCACCAATCACATGGCTTGAAATCCGCGCGAGGCGCAATGAGCTGGGATTTCAAGCCATGTGATTGGTGAATCGCGCACTGCTCCGCTCCGCTCCGCCTCAGTGGAACCGCACCCTAACCCTTCTGATTGCGCGCGGAGACCCGAAGACCAACAATGAAACGATTACAGCTTATGATGTTTATGTGGAGTTGCATAAGACTCATTAGTATGTTTTGTATTATAACATGTAATGTAATTTCTGTGGGAACCAAGTTTTTATATTCCTTCTATATATTTCAAACCTACTTCTTTTTAAAGTTCCATATGTAAAGGGAGTCAAAGAGTCGAATTGCAAGTAGGAACATTTGTTTTCTTGCGTAGGTACGGTGGTACGGAGGTCATTCGAAATAGACATTTGACCGATATTTAGTTCCTTAAAATATTCTGATCATATTATTTTGATTCTATTTCTCTGTCATATCTATATTATACATACATATTATAAGATTGAATGTTTATTATTCAGTGACATTAAAATGAGAGATTGGATTTTAATTCAATACAACAGTCATTAACACGAATTTTTAAACGGATATTTTCATTTTGTTTTTGTTTAAAAAATAGTATTTTTCCCCTTTTTCTGTAGGTATCTATGGCGTACATTTTATGACACTATAAACGCACCCACTCTGATCCCAGGCTAAAAAACATTTCTAACACGGTCGCAATGGAGACTTGAGAGATAGTATCGGACTTTATAAATATTGATAGAGTGGTCCCTGAGTGGGTTCGTTACTAATGGGTTTCTATTGGCATTAATAAACGCTTAGCTTTACAGCAGGTATTGAACTTTACGCAATTGTTAGGTCTTTAATTAGACTTAAGGCTTTTATGACGGATTGAAACGTGTAGTGCTATTAACATCATTGGTGTATTATAAACCTTTTAGTGATGATAAAGATCTGAGATTTGTAAAGAATGCAACTGTGAGGTTGTAAAGTGATTATTTTATTTACTGATGCCAGTTTTGAGATACTTTTGACCTCTAAAACTAAGTAGCTTTAACCCACTGTTGATCCATTGGGTTCGAGTCTCCTTATCATTTAACAGTCCGAGAGCTTATTCCGCGACGTTGCTCGCTTGCGGTATCGAAAGACTTTACCATTCGAAGGTCTCCGACGTGACTTACAAATTCAAAATTCAAAATGGTTTATTTCAATTTAGGAATTTGCAAATTCACTTATGAATGTAAATTTTTTTGATTCTACCACCGTTTTGAAAAGTGCTTAAGGAGGGGGGAAAAAACGGCGAAAAAAAAACTCCTCCGCATCTTTAAAAGAACTTTCTAAAGACTGCTATGTAGCTATGTAACGATCAAAGCTGGAAGCTTCACGTACCCTTCGATGCACAGAACAAGAAAGAGTTGTTACTACCAGTCACTCATACTCTTACTGACCGCGCTCGGTGTCGCTTAACTCCGATAATCATTTAGGACCGCATGCATCCGGGAAAAAAGCGTTTCAAGTGCTTAATAATGACATAATTATTCAGGATTAAACACAACCATGCATTAACAAATTAGATGATTAAAAGATATAAGTATTACCTAGCAGCGGACAAAATTCGATAGGTAATTAATAATTTGTTAACGACATAATATGATTTAATTTGCGCTACTATCTTCTTTTTCTGCAATTATACTTAACTGACTTTCGGGAAAAGGAGCATTGGACATCCCCCTATAGGGTGGTCTGACGACCTGAGAAAGACAGCAGGCATCGGCTGGTACAGAAGGCTCAGGATTAGTCACAGTGGCGCAAGTTGCAAAATAAGGCTCCCTATATTCAGCAACGGGCTCACAAAGGCTGATGGATGATTGGGTGGATATACAAAATTTTATTTAGCATCCATTCTAATATTATCTATAAATGCGAAAATCTGTCTGTGTGTCTGTGACATTTTCACGGCTAAACCACCGGTCTATTTGGATGAAATTCGGAATGAAAATAGTTGAAAACCCAGAGTCACACATAGGCTATTATTTTTTCAAAAATCAACCCCTAAAGGCTTGAAATAGGTGATGAAAATTTGTATGAAAAATCCCGTTTCGCGATATAAATAAATGAATTCTACTCGGGCGAAGCCGCGGGCAGAAGTTAGTTTTTGTATATCTGAGAAAAGATGTCTATGAACAAGCAGTTTATGTTCGCAGCGCCGCCGCGCGTTCGTCGGGGTATGACGAAATACCATTAAAATGATCCCAAGGGAACCTTACCAAACGTAAAGTATTCTGCGTCCCATTCCGGGTCATGATTTACCAGTGTGCGTAATTTTATAGCAATTTCATTAATATCAGTAATTTTAATGAGTTTTAATAGGGTAACTTGTGAAATAAATAATTGTATGCTACACTTTCGTTTTCGACCCTTTAACCATCTTAAAGGGATGATTTCTACAACAAAATCTAAACTAAGTCCTTTCTAAGATATTAAACTATCTTTTCACCAAAATTTGAAATGAGTCCAGCGGATTAAGCGTGGAAAAGAAACAGGCGGACATAAAGTTTATAATGTTAGTATGGATAATGATAC
>DWJQ01001123.1:0-11727 GCA_018248915.1 Hesperia meskei straton
TGGTTCTTTAGCACGCGTCAGTAACTGTTGTCAAACTCGTCAAGATATAAGAACCTCCTTTTCACTGCGCCGTGTATATAAATCTGTTCTAATTGCCTGAACATAAAAGTTACTTGAAAAATCTATGATGGAAGGCTTTTATATTGTACTCGTTGTTGAATAAAGCTTTTTGTGAAATTAACGACAAAAACAAACCTGATTTAAACTCTATCAAATCGAAATACTACGGAGAGAAGTCATTTTCAATCCATTCATTAGTTTAATTGTGCGGATTCTGTGCAATGCGATAGTTACAATTGGCAGAAATAGGCCGAGGTCACACTGTATAAATATGCAGAAGCCAACAAGCATACACTGCGATCATCAATTACATTTTGTGAAATTGCGACAGAATTTTGCTTCTGGCATACATTGGCAACAATAGAACAGTAGGTACCGAATGTTAGTGTTAAAATTAAAGTAAACTTAAATTAAAATAAGATGACAAACTATTTTCTGCTGTGATTATATCGATTGATATAAACAGATATAAGGTGATAACAAACAGGAAATAGGTTCCTTTAGTTGATTTATATTTTTTTCACCCAAGTAGTTAGTAGGTACAAGTACAGTTCTAACAAATTATGTGGTAATTAATTATGTGCTTTTATCTGAATGAATTATTATTTACGCAGCAATAACATAGAGGAAGAAATTTAAAATCACATTATGGTGAAGATTTTTCTGTGAGGTCTTGTATTTAATATTCAACCCGTGGCTGCGCCCTACTTATTTTGCTTTGCTTACAGTCGTCCATAAAATTCATATCCCACCGAATTACTCGCACGGAGGAGTTGTGTAAAAGGCTGTTGTCTCTTCCGTTACTGATGTAAAAATGAATGTGCCAGAATAACCTTATTTTATTTGTCTCAGTTTTAAATGAGACTTGTTACACTGTAGTAACTACAGTACACTCGTCTAGCTACAGTACAGTCGCTTTCGATATGAAATTCGTGTTAATTGCATCTCACGCAAATACCAGATTTACGCCTTTGGAATTAAGGTTCATTTGAGATCAACGCCGAGAATTAAAAAAATATCTATGAGAATCCAATCTATAATACATAATTCGGATAGATATAGAAATTACTTTATCGACAATTCATAACACTGACCTTGAGTCTAGTAATATGAAGCTAGCGCTATTGAACACCATCTTAGTTTTATTGCGTTAAATTTAATCTAATTTAAGCAACTTTACTAAAACTAAATCACTTTAACGTAATATCTTTAATGGAAAACATCCCTCAGAGTTGATTGTGAAACTAAAGTTAAAATTTTAATCGCCTTAAGTGCTTGTCTATGTTTATCTTAAACATATTTAGAATCTTGATGAACTTTAGTTACGTTAGACATGGTTTTAACACTCTCTGATTTTATCTTGGCGCTTACAGTCCAGTTTTGAGTGACGTTAAAGAATGGAGGATGGGCAAAAATGTATGGAAGCTGGTCTACCTTGCAATAAAAATGAGACATATGTTAATAGAATGGTTATTTTATGTATTTGCATATGTACCTACTAGGTCGCATGTCTCTGAGTGTTGTCGGATCTGAGTTATACTCGTACTACACTGAATCTGACAGTATTTAGGTAGTGCCAAACATTGAACATCGTAGTATTTAAAATAAACATTTTGTATAAAAATAATGAAACAAATAAGTTAAATAGTTGGACCACGAGGAATCACCCACTATTACTAGCTGACCCGGTAGATGTCAAGCAAGGATAGCAAGTGCATCCGCGAAGGGAAGACCGATTGAAACCCTCCCCTCGCGGCCCTTACCTCGTTTCTTCCCCTTCCCGCTCTTGCTACTGCATTGTATAGTAGCCTTGTCATCGTCAAACTGTTATTTTAAATAATACTTACATTTATCTACAAACGGACAAAGATTTGGGGAAACTTCCGATAGTAAATATTGATGTGCTCTTCTATCCCTAATTGAAAATGTGCTACTCATTATTATTGGACTGTAGACCAAAATGTTGGAAATGTTGTTTGAAATAAAAAGTACTCATGTTCACATGGCTGTATCTCCAAACGGACTAAGATTTGGGGAAACTTCCAATAATAAATATTGATGTACTTATTGAAAATATGCTACTCATTATTATTGGACTGTAGACCAAAAGGCTCATTCTCCTTTAAAATGGCCACTAATTTTCATTAACCAAACTGCGCCCTCTGGTGACAGTGTAATAATAGGTTTTCCATGCGTCGCCATCTAGTGTCTACGAATAAGAACTAAACAGTTCAGAGAAATACGAATGGTTGCGTAATATATTACAAAGATGTCGCTACCGTACTCAACCTATACACCCCACGTTGGGCGCCAGTCCGCCAATCCGCGTTGGAGCAGCGTGGTGGAGTATGTCCTAGGCCTTCTCAACAATGAGGATGGACCCGTGTTCAGTAGTGGGCCCTTAATGGATTGTAGCCACTCAACCTATACAAGGCCACCGTAAGCGGGCGTGCACGGCGTGCATCGCGCGCGGGTGGCATGCTTGGAGGAACTTAATTAATGAGGGGCAACCCTGGATAACTGTGTGCACTACTTTACCACACAAATTTATCACACACCAAGGATTTACAGCACCGGGCTTCACAATAGCTAAGGCTATCCTTCTAATCAAGCATTTTGCATTATAGGTGATCATATTGCTCATGCCCCACCAACTTGTACTACCCTCTAACTCAACAAGCACCAAATATGCCTGTCGAGGGATAGGAGCTTGGGACTCTGTACATTCTTTCTACTTCTTTCATTCTTGGCAGGCAACGCTACGGTGATACCTTTGATATTACTAATGTCCAGATGGATAGTCTGATCGTTTTTTATTACATTAAAAAAATCGTCATCGTTTAATCAGGTCAAAGACATTCAAGTGACACAAAATCTTACGATCCTTTGGTTGGAGTAGAATAGCATGGTTGAACGAATGTTGTACACCTCGTCTATAATGAAGAGCGACATGTAAGTACCCTAAGCAAATAAGTTGCTGAACACAAATATTAATATACCTGATTATTCGGGAACGTGCCGTCCTTATCAATAGCGTTGACTTGTGTAACCTTGGTTCCGATGGGCTCCCCCTCAAGCACCGTTTCCTGTTCTCGCTCCGTGAATAGCGGAATCTCATCGTTGACGTCTTCCAGCATTATGTAGACCGTCGCTTCTGAAGCCAGTTGTTGAGCGCCGTTGTTCTGTACCAAACATTTATAGTGAACTATTTAGGTAGGTACAAGCAAATTTTGTTATGTTCTTTTTTCTTATTTCCACTAGCTAATACTAGGTATAACGTGTCGGTTTGTTTATAATATTGTCTTCATCTCAACCCACAACTGTCCCATTGCTGCCATGGGTCTCTTCTCACAATGTAAGTCCATTACCCTTAGACAGTTCAGATCGGTGGACTTCACACACCTTTAATAACATTAAGAACTTTAGGATGTGTAGGTCTATAATTCCTCACGACATTTCCTTCGCCGAAACAAGTGATGATAAGTGATAAACTCAATCATAATTTCTGAATCAGTGGTATGTGCTGGATTTGAACCAAGACCTCCCTGTTTGGGAGTTCTACGTCTAAACTACTCGCAATTAATGTTGTTAATAAGATTCCTGAATACGATGCACCAAGGGTATTTTAAGGTGCCAGTAAAATTTACAATATAACAAATGGTACCTATTAAATTAAATTTTCAATAAGTACAATTCAGTAAAACATTACCTCCACACGAATAGTCAAGTTGTATTCCTTGATGCTTTCGTAGTCGAGTGGATGGTTAACCTTAATGTCGGCCCAAGTGAAGCCGTTGTCGGCCCGTTGTTGTAAATAGAAGGTGTGGAATTTATTCGTCTGCGCTGTCGATCCGGGCATGAGACGATAAAACACGGTAGGATTGTTCTCGATGCCCGAGCTGAAAGTATAGACAAGATATAGAATCTGCGGCCATAACTAAACAAAAAGCCTTTAACTATGAACACAGGACAACATCGAATGCAGATATAAATTCTTGCTAAGAAAGGGAGCTAAATTAACTCTAGTTTTAAAAAGCAAAATGAGCTTATCGCTGTTAAATCGAATAGCGTTATAGTTCGATGATTATTGCGATAAACAATATTTCCAGCAATTAATGTAAAGCCATCAAAATGTAATAAAATTAACTCTACAGTAGTATGATAACGAAAGGCTCATTTTAAAACATCGAATTATCACGAATGTATTTATGTAATACGGGATAAATAAACTTTTGGGTCATTCATTACGAGAAACTAATCATAACTTCTAAAAATTACTTAATTTATATATTCTGGTGGAACAACTGCGTTCACAGTGAGGATTGCACATCATGTTACATTTGGGGCGGAATTTCTGTTTCTTTCAGCGTATTCAGCAAATGAAAATATAATGAAATAAAGTTTATTGGTATAACCATTTATTTTATTCCTTCATGAAAATTTTTTTATAATCTTCGAGGAATAATATTTTTCACTGTACGCGACCAGAAATCCTGCCCTAACGTGAAAAGTTCAACTTAACATAGGTAGTGTGTTAGTATAGTGAGTTAGTGTATTCGTTGCTCGCATCTGTAAGTTTGAAATGTGTGATTTAGGACGAACAGATAGACTAGACAAACCAAGGCAGGCCCGTCGATAACACATTCAGTGATTGATGCACTATGAAAGTGACTATGCATTGCATGAACTACTCGTACTTGTATAGCCCGTGGCACATAAGTGATGCACATTCAGATATATTATTAGTAATAATTACTTATAATAAACTATTGATATCGTATATTAATTTGTTGATTTTCTCGAGACTTTGACGTTCTTTATACTTACATTTAACCTAGAACATAACAATAAGTTTTATATAAGTAATATGACGATAGTCAAACGATTTGTTAATGTATTGAGTAAATAACTACTTAGGTAAACAATTTTTTTTCCTAGACACATATACTAAATCGTCATAAATTAGGCAACTTTAAATGCTGTTTATGATGGTGAATACCTACCTTTCTGAGATCAGCTGTATTTATTTTTAAACAATCGCAAAAAAATTATTATTTTCTCTAAAGCGGTATGCTTCCTGCACCCTCATAATTATATTTTTCTAGGCTCAGGACATTTTTATATATCCTATGCTATAATTAATATACACGTTTAAAATTCTAAACAAATGCAAATAGGTAATATGACTCTCATATAGATAATGAAACTTATAACGCATTTAGATTACAGAAAGTTACCTTTTTAATGTTCTTTAATAGTATAGCTTTAATAGTATAGTCTTTTAAAAATGACAAGATAAACTTCGCCAAAGCCTAATCTTAAAAGTAAACTAATTAAAAGCTATGTAAATTCAGGTTAAATAATCTGAGAAACAATTTTTCTTTACTAAATAATTTTGGAAAACTTACACCAGTCTCCAATATTAAGCTCTCTAAGAAATAACTTTTACGGAAAAGATACGTAATGTGTTAAAACTTTGAGACCATATTATTATGGACCTAAGTATGCTATGCCTACTTGTAAGTTAAATATCAATCAAATCAGTAAAAGAAAACTATTTCTTAGAACCATCTTACAATTTGAAAGATAAATAAATCCACGGTAGAGTTTCAACAATAATCAGATCAAAAACTATTCTAAAATCGCAGCTTCACGCATTTCTGCTCAGTGCGTAATCTACTCCAAGACAACACAAATCGACTATCTCATATAGGAGTACCTTCCAAGGATATTATTAAAACTTACCTTAAAATCCTATAATAATAAGGGACTACAAAACAAAAAACCTATGTCATAA
The DNA here is from genome assembly GCA_018248915.1 of Hesperia meskei straton. Taxonomy (NCBI): domain Eukaryota; kingdom Metazoa; phylum Arthropoda; class Insecta; order Lepidoptera; family Hesperiidae; genus Hesperia; species Hesperia meskei. Next base: position 5,858 of record DWJQ01001123.1, read on the forward strand.
GGTAAAATGAACCAACAAACTATTTGAAATTCTATTAGAAAATTATAAATTAATTTCTATAGCCTTCATGAAAATTAATTATTAAAAAAACACGATTTCAATACGATTAAATAAAATCAAGAACCGCAAGCACTACAAAACAAATATATCGGAAGTACCTAAATATAAAAATAACTGATAGAACAAAAGACCTATTCTAATCTACGAAATTAAAACACATATTTTACCCATGCCATGACTGATTCGTATCAGTCGCAGACAAATCGAGAGATAAACTTATGTGATGATCCATAATGCACTGATGCATCAGCCTACATGCAATAACATTGGACACAAATATTTGGTAAATACGTATCCTATCATGTAACATGTTCCACGCCCGCTCAAAAATATCTATTGAAGAATGAGGATTTCATTACAAAAAAAAATCTGGAGAAATAAAATAAATGTTCGTAATTATTACTAGAAACATTTCTTGTGAATCTGATCATGAGATAAACCCTATTAGTTTGATAATCTTAGCAAGCAATAAATAGACCAAAAGATTGATAAGATACCCAATTTAAATTACGGCACTCTAAAGCCTTTTCATGCATAAATGCGATGTAAAATGATACAAATTGTGTGTGGAAGTTTTTATTATTTATACTTTAAAATTAGTTAATTTACTTCACGACGGGTTTTAATACACTAAGTTAAAGCGTAATTTTAATTACTAATAATCTAAAATAGATATTTTTGAGCAGTTTCACAACACTGTGTTCCCCGTTCCTTTAAGCAGTGAGCCCAGTAATGCACGCTGGTGTTTCGCAAATGCCGTGTGTTCGTGACGATGCATGAATACACGGACAGAGAATCGAACTGAGACCACCAAGTGAGAGGCAAATTATCATGAATTTGAGAACGTACGCGACGCCCGCATCCAACATTGCTCTTGACTATCAAATTCGAATTCGAACTGCGAATCCTCCATAGTAATAAAACACCCGAGATTGTGTGTAAGCCGAATTCGATCTTGACAGCTAGCGAACTTAACTGTACAGTAAATAAAATTATGAAACGATTTCTTGAATGAAGTACTTACGAGCTGATGTGGTTTTTGATTATAGAATTTAAGGCTTGAAATACGTGTAGATAGTGTAAAAATTAGGGGATTGAATTATTCCTGTAAAGTGAAGTTTCGCTACACGATGTAGAGTCGTAGGATGTAAGAGCGTGTCGGGTGCGGCGCGACGACGGCACACTGCGTGCGGGTGACGGGGCTGCGTGCGGTGCCCGTGCCGAACAGTTAGACACGCACCTTGCTTTAACGGACACCACTTTGGCACCGACGGGCAAATTCTCTCGAATGTAGATCGGGCCGTACACCGTGTGATCCCACACGGGGGGATTGTTCGCGCGATCCACTACGTCTATCTGGACCTCCACGGTTCTGGACAAGGGCGGGAAGCCCTTGTCTTGAGCCATAGCCTCCAGCTTGTACGTTTCTCGCTATCGGGGAAAGAGTCGATGGAAAAGACAAAACCACGTCGTTAGTAGTGTTAGGGAGTGGAGGAGCGGCGGGCCCGGGAGCCCGCTGCGCCTTATACCAACCTGGCTTTCACACTGGTCACTACGGTACCCACTGTGACATTCTCTTTGATGTGAACGGGGCCATACGTGGTCATGTCCCAGATGGGGGGCTTATTGTTCCTGTCTACCACGTCTAATTCAACGTCCACGTCTGCAGAGGAGGGCGGGGCGCCTCTGTCGGAGGCGCGCACGCGCAGTCGGTACCTGTCCCGCTACACATACACGGGTCAGAGGTCAGCGGGGACAAATAAAAATAACACAACTCAAATATAAACACATAACATATGGCTATGACGGCTAATAAATAATTGAAACAATTAATAAAAAAATAATCTAATCATCCACTTTCATAATCTATGACAATTAATCAATTTAATTGATATTGTCTAATATTATAGTGTTTACTGTAGATATAATCAAAACAATCAGTCTTTCGTCCCCCCACACAGTCCAGAAGCAAACTAAAACAAGAGAAGAAAGATACAGATACATACAGCTAGATTGCATTAGACCACTCACTTCGTCCGCTCCCGCGCTCAGGCGTCATTCGTGCTAGCTTACTTACTTGTATTGTAGCCAATATAAGACTGTGCAAGAAATAAAATTGGAAATAATATATTTATGGTATTATACATTTTGGTATGTACAATAGGAAAGATTCAAACTGTACATTATTGATACTTTTTACAGTAGGTATAGTAACTAAACTAACTTTTAAAAATTAAAAAAATAAAACTTAACATAAAGCAGGCAAATGCATGCAGCTCTGCATACAAGACATGGCGGAAAGGTCAGGTTGTCATAAGAAGGTTTAATGACCTCATAACGACTACAACAAAACGACACTCATTGTAATGAATATATTACAAACGATGGACGTTACGGTCAACTGTACAAAATTTGGTTTGAGAACGTAGCCCCTTTCACAGAAGGAATAATGTCACAACTGGCCAGATGGCCAAACTGCCGCGGGGGCAATCTGACCATCTCAGATAGTATTAAATATTACAACAATTTATATGATAATACTGGCGCCCTGTAAAAAATTCATAATTATGATGATTACACTAGGAAAAGATGGTGTTCCTTAGCATGAGTAGTCGTCTAGCGTCGCAACACGATCTAGCGGGCGAGGATCGAACCGCCCGGGGAGCGCACTCCGCAAAACATATCAGATTAGTAACAAAACATGTACATACATAATACTGATAGGTATGTTGAAAAGCGTAAGCTTCTGAAATCAATCAACCGATTACTTACAATAAAATAAATTTCAAAACTATTCAGTGCGGAATATACAGAAGTGCTGTTATAGATACTGTACATGTTTTAGAACTAAACATAAGTTTCAACAGTGAAATATTTACAGCAGTATCGTATCGATCATAGTATTATACACAAGTCGTATTTATTGGTAAGATAGTTAATGCAAGATGGTGCTGCAGAAATAAATCTGAACGAAGATTCAGTGCGGGAGCCGGCGCTGGCGGCAACTCAAACTAATTGTGCTGCAAGAAGAACAAGCCCCCAACGGCTGCGGCGTGGCCTGCGGCCCCGCGCCGCCGTTCAATGGACAACTACTCCTCACAGCCAGGATTGACCCCTCTCCACAGCAATTTACAGCAGCGGTAATTTAGAACTATTTACATTTAACAAACTTAAATATGTGCCAATTGAATCCTAGGGCTTGTAGGTAGCACTCATCCACCAAACTTTTTAAGAGTTGTACCCATTCATTCGTCAATCTTATCATCAGTTAGTATTTCTTAGTCTATTATGATTGAAAAGAATTCATACTTACATCCAGCGGCTTCTTTAAAACTATCCAACCTGATTCAGGTTGAATTTCGAAATATTCAATATCTGCAGGATTATAAGGAGCGCTTAAAGTATAAACTATGGCTCCGTTATTATCAGCATCTTCATCAGATGCCGAAACCCTTAAAATATTTGTGCCTATACTGGCATCCTGTTTGACGTTCTCCACGTATTTCTGTAATACACAATTACCAAACATTCGTAAATATTACTTAATATAAAACATGCAAGTGTGTGCTACATTCCAATTAACTTGTGACTACAATAAAAGAAAAGTTAATTTTATCTATTTACAACTGAACTTACTTGTCTGTCGAATAACGGTGGGTTATCGTTAACGTCAGTAATTTCCACAGTAAAGGAACAGACACCTTCCAGGGATGGCTCGCCCTGATCGGTTGCTTTCACGGTTACCGAAACGAATTTTCCATCATCGCCTTCCCTATCAAAAACTTTATTCGTAGATACTTCCCCTGTTTCTTCGTCCACTGTAAACTTAGTTCCCTTCTGATTAGGTTGTTGAACTATGGAATATTTAACTTGACCGTTAACGCCTTTATCTTCATCTGTAGCATGTACTTTGATAACCGGACTTCCGTTGGGAGCACCCTCTTCAACTTTCGGAAAATATGTAGGGCAATCTTTAAATATCGGTTTGTTATCGTTGACGTCAGTTATGAAAACTACTACGACAGCCGTAGAGGTATGTATCGTGGCATCTCCATTTACACAACAAGCACCATCGTCCATAGCAGTCACATTTAGTTCATATTTGTCTCGATCTAGTGAAATAGCTTTGTTGTGCAAACGTATTACGCCCGTTATTTCTTCTATAACAAATTGACCCGAGCTAGTGCCTCCCCCAACAAATCCGAAGCGAACATTATCTCCGTCTTTATCAGACGCTACCACAGTAGTTACTAAGGTATTTGGGCCAGCGTTTTCATCTACGTTTGGAGTGTACACTTGCTGAGAGAATTTAGGTTCTTCGTCATTTTTGTTTTTAGTATACACTCTAACAGTTGCTGTCCCTGTCTTAGCTGGTTCTCCTTTGTCCTTGGCTGTGACGACAAATTCATAGTAAGCATTGTTGTTATCGGCGTCTAGTTGCTTATTGTTTGTAATAATACCATTAGAATCCACACTAAAATGATCATCTGTAACATAAACATAAAATTTATTAAAATTTGCCTCTCAAAATAATGTGTGTGATTAATGTGAATGTGTAAAATGCAACTATCTTTGAATCTATGAAATAGTGATTTACAATGCTAAAACACAATAATTATGTACACATGGTAGGGATATGCTGTATATAGAATATTAATTTATTAAAAATCACAAACCAGTTAAAGTCAATAAATTAATATTCATCAAGTTTAAATCAAACGCAAGTGTAAAAAAGACTGCATATGGCACAAGTATTGCAACAAGAAGCGATGTGCACCGAAGACCTGAAGAACACATCGGGCTTTTGTTACTCTTAGAAAGCAGTCAGAGTAGTACAAATTAGAAGTCCTACGTCCAGAAATGGACATGTGAAAGCTGATGAATGATGATATGAAAGATCAAATACCTATATCCTATAACAAACAACTTACCTGAAACTAGATATTCAATCTCCGCATTTTTTCCCGAGTCAGCATCCATAGCCTTCACTTTGAGAATACTTGTACCAAGAGGGATATCTTCGTCAACGTTGTGCGCCTGGTAATCTGGAAGCTCGAACTTGGGCGCGTTGTCGTTCACGTCCGTTACTCGAATAGTTAGCTGAAATGAGAGAAATCAAGTTGATTTAGAATTCTATTTATTTATATATTTAATAGTTACCCTCGCCCAAACATCGATAGTATCAAAGGAATCACTGAGGTTTTATTGATGGTAAGAAAGTAGAAAGTAAGTGAAAATTGTACCTATACATACATATATCTATGGTTATACAAACCACAAAATTTTACATCGACAATGTAATTGTCTCGAATTGTATTAACTCTCGCCAGACGAGTGATGAACGACAATGGGTATCTACTATTTATTAAATTCAACACATGCTTTTGATTTTTCAACACGTGCTTTGGGGAGCATGTTAAGCAACAAGTCCCAGTAGATGTCACGTCGTGTAAATGCATGTTAGTGTGCGTAGAGTTGGCGTAATGTTTTATTTATTTGAATCTGAATTGTGTAGGTAATTTTGTGATTTTCGCGCCACAACTTTTCCTCTAACTCAAGGCACTTTTACATGACATGTTTTGTCAATTATGATCTACTTTTAACTTGCATTAATGACTGAATTTAGTGAATCTACAAATGAGGCTATTTTTTAATTTTCGTAATAAGTTAACAGCTACCTTACGTCGCCTCAGTGCTTGTTTGGCCTATCTACCAAATTTTTCGAAAATTAAATTTAAATGCAGTTTTATTAAGGCTTAAATTTCAATCTTTTTGGTTAAGACAGATTGCTAACTTTTTCTCTTAAAATA
>DWJQ01001124.1:0-11725 GCA_018248915.1 Hesperia meskei straton
GAGTGCGACGAGAGGTGAGAAAATGCAGAGAAGAGAGGTCGGGAGGGGGGGGGGGCGCTGGACACGGCCGGCCCGAGCACTCCCAACAAGTACCAACAATTGATAAAGTTGCAGCGAACCAGAAATAAGTGACTTAACCAAGCAAGAACAAACTTCGGAATAGTCTTTAATATTGCATGTTCCCGAGCGTGTATTAATGTTGAGTTCGGTTCGAGTGCATAAGTTGAGAGGAATTTGGGTGCAGGCGATGTGTGTTTTACATTTCTGACATTCTTGAACTGTACTTTAGTTGCCTAACGTTTGGTGCTTTGATAAGTTTATTTTTATGTAAATAAAAAAGTAGAGTGAGTTCACAATATGAAAGGTGAAACATCTTCTGGTTATTTTTTTATTATGTTGAGATAAGATGGTAAACAGAAAGAGAGACGGCGATTTTTATCAAATAAAATTGGTTAAGATATAGGCCCTAAATTACTTTTTATTCTATTTAATTATCTGAAAGCCTAAAATTAAATTCAGGTATAGTTGTCTCTATAATGTCATTTTTTCATTTCATAGAAACCAATCAAGATTTTATTACAATATAAGAAACAAAGTAGGAAATCTTGGATTGTACAATATTATACGTTGATATAGGGGACGGAAGAGTTTCTACCTAGACATGCGAGAAATTAGCTGAAATAAGTTCGTATACTTCATTTATAGTAGAGACAGAATGTAGGTAGGTATTATTTAGAAGATTTGATTTTTGCTTATAAGGGCTTGTGGAACGTAGCGTTCACCTATTCCTTCGGCAGATGATTGATTGATTCATATAAGCTATGTAGGTATATAAAAATCTTACAAAGCTGGAGTACTTTAAGGGTTTGCTATTCGTCGGTTCATTTTTCATTTACTGTCTACTTACATTTAGTTTTTTCATAATGTGAAATAAAGGTTTTATTAAAATATCCTTATGTGTCAAAAAAAGTTGTGTGCAAATAAAGGTTTTATTAAAATATGCTTATGTGTGCACAGTGTCATGACTTATTATGAAAAATGAAACCGAAAGTTGGTTCATATTTTGGGGTTATAAAGGTTGTCCCTACACCTACATATGTGAACTTACAGTAGGTACCTTGTGAAAGTTGAAAAGCTGTAAAGCTTATAATCTCCTCGAATGCAAGGGAAGTACACCGTAAATTGTTTACCTGTTACTAGTAATTAATTAACATTTAATTAGAAGATTTTACGAATGAATTATTCGGACTATAACAAATTAATACCACGCGCCACAATAATTGTAGGTGCATAAAGAATATAGTAGATTAAATTCACTTGGGACCTGTCTGCAAAGTTTGGCGTGTACGGGTAGTGTAGCTGTAGCAACAAGACTGATGGCGTGCGGTAGTCTAACAGGATGTACGTACAAACAACTTACGCTCCGCGATTGATATTGTTCGTTTAAGTTTCGCTGCAGCAAAGTAAATAATGTTTAGTGCAGGTATTTGCAATCGCATGTATGTGAATGCAATCAAAGATTTAAGGCAACATGTAGGTATATAATTAAGTCGTGGAATGAATTGCTTAGGATTTACGAGGCTCTTCCATTGTTTCACTTTTCCTACCCTTCCGCTTGTGGTAATATAAACAGTGGATGAAGCCATGGAGAAGCCTCAATTTGAATTCAGGTATAATAGGTACTTTAACCGGCTCAACAGCGGTTTTTAAATAATGTACCTACCTTCTTAAATCTTCTTTTTATGTGTTCCTTACACAATTAATCTAACTATGAAAAAACGGGTTTATTGCTAAAAGTAGTAAAGACACGAGTTTATGTACCGCTACTTCCTTGGTCAGCAACTGTGATTTGATGCCGCTCGACAAAGGAACAGAGTAAGGTTATTAAATTTTTGAATCGTTAGTGTTGACGATGTGTAAGGCGGTGAACTTAAAAAACACTATTTGGAAAAGTCTGTAAGTACTACAACTACGTTCTTGCTTCTCCAAGTTTGCTTAGTTTCTACGCTTATTATTATTTATGCTTGAAGTAGATGCTCGAGTCATTCATTATTTAGATCCAAGCTCTGTCGACAACATGCAAAAGCGGACTAAAAAATGATGTTAAAATAATTAAAATAAATGTACCGTGAGAACGTTATCCGTGCGCAATAGTTGTGACACGAACCTACTGAATTATGTAAAGCAATAATATATGTATTTAACAAGCAGTTTGTAGCGCTGGATGAGTAATAGAAATTTTATAATGACAGCGAGGAAGAATCCCAGCTGGCATTGGCGAACGGCATTAAAAATATTAAAATAAGTGATTGCTATATCAGTCTTGCACCTGCCCCTCATTGGGCTATGTCCTAGTGCTAGGGTCGCCAAAAGGTAGAGTTTAGATAGGAATGTCGATTGATTGGCCAAAGATTTTATTTTAAAAAACTACTTACCTATCATGTTTAGCTGCGGCTCATTTATGATTAAGTAGTTAAATTACAACCTGCCACCAACCGAAAATTATGTGGCTTGAGTTTTCTTTCAAAGCATGCATTATGAGTACATTTTAATAATTACATAGGTAATTATAGTTTGCATAATAAAACACGTTTTACATGTCATTGTGTTTTTATAGGTACTAAGCCAAAATTTTCTTCTCGTCATCAAGTTATAGTGTATGAAACTAAAGAAAACAAATTGAGACTGCGACCACAATGCGAGGAGGCTTCTAGTGACAGCGGAAAAAATCTATATACCGACTTGTACAACTTGTACGTGTTTTTTGTCACCACTTTTGAATAAAAATTTACACACTCACTCAAATTATTTCATGCAACATTATTCAACTATAGCCATTGTGTTACTTTAGAAATGTTAAAAGCTTGTACTTTCAAACATTATCCTGATTACATTTTTCGGGATGGTGATCCTACGGACCGTCTGCCCTCGTCGCACCTCTCCTAAGTACTCATTTTATGCCAGGTAATCAGCCGAGATCTCATTTCATACTTTCTGCAATTTAAATACATTCATCACGATTTGTTGATGTTATGTGGGAATATAACATTATTATACGGAGTCCGACAGGGTCGTTCAATGAGAGAAGAGATAGGTTAAGGTTGCGGTATAGGTTTTATTGTTATCGTCTTTTAGATTTATATCGAAGTGCTTCGAGCGTCATAAAAACCTGGAACACAGAGCTTGGCTTATCCATTCACTAAATCGCACCATAAAAGTACCTTCGGTAAGTATCTATCTAGTTCTATGATGAACCGTGTTGTATAGATAGATACCTAGATGGTGAGTTGAAGACACTAAGCAATAAAAAGCTTATAAAGGTTTAACTTTAGCTGACAGATTAATTAAAAAAAATATGCACGTTTGGTAGTAATGGTTTCTTATTTAGTTTGTTGCAGTATTTGCCCTACTGAACTCGAAGGTTATCTGACACTCAAGTTTGCAATTAATCGCTTAAGGGGCTGGTAAATGGTACCTATGCTTTAGATCTTCTTATTCCTTAGGTCGAGGAGAATTGTTACTGGTAGAACGTTATAAAAGAGTTTATTTGAGCTAAAACCTCACATGGAACATTAAATCAATCTCTGCTAATGGATAGATTTGGATGAACATGAAAATGTCAACAGAACAAAAAGTCAGAATATAGAAATGTCAACCTGGAGAGGCATTACCTACAACGACAACATTACGCCAATTACGCTAAGTGCTAAATCGTGTGAAGTCGTCAATTTATGTGGAATATTTCATTGCGTTACCTACGTCTTTGTGCCCGGAAATATTTTCTCTGATAACTTAAATATTAATTGACGTAAACATGTTTAAATTTCCTTATTTTAGTAAACGGAAAATAATCTCAATAACATAAAACACTGGCTCTCGGTAACCTACAATTTTTGTACAATTTTGTACTTAGGTATGTATTAAGCAGGCTACAGACCTTCAGTTTTAACTGCACAGTCTCAACTGTACAGTCCAACTGTTCAGTTCAAGCGTAGGTATATATGTATATATGTGTGTAGGCAAAACTGAAAACTGTACAGTTAAAACTGAAGATGCGTACCAAAAAAACTGCACAGTTGTCAGTTTTACCCAAGCGTCGTTGGAGTGAGTATTATAAACATTATATATTGCTTCACACTTTTCTGGTATGATACTGGAGAGTGACTGAGGAGATATTATTGTTGAAAACTTAAGGTCTTCGTTGGTTCTTTCTGTTGTTAAAAACCTAAGTGTTGCTGTTAACCTTTCATGTGGCGATATACCTAGCTATAGCACTACTCATAACAGTATTTTGTTTCATTATTTTAGGTGTGACTAAATCAAGCAGATGCAAATACGTTTTTTCATCCATTCTTAAATAGTTATTATAGTCTTTTGGAGTAATCCTGAGCTCTTCCAGTAAATTATTATGCGTATATTGTTTTCTTTTTAATAACCAATGTTTACACCACATTTTCTTTGTTCTTTGTCTTCTTTTTTTCAAAATGCATAATAGTCCAACAATTGCCACAGCGTCATCCGGTGAAGCCATTTCAACGTGTCACTTCGAGTGGAAAGAGATCACAACTGATAAAACTGAACGTGTGTAGACACTAGGAATGTCAGTTAAAACTGAACAGTTCGACTGTACAGTTAAAACTGTGCAGTTAAAACTGAAGGTCTGTAGCCCGCATTAAGCTTTTCTCAAGTTAAAAAATTTCAATATTAAAAAGTTCAACGTACATTAGTTTGAACTATCGCTTCTGTCGAGTGTTTCGAATTTTTTTTTAATTTTCTGCCGAAACGCTCTAAGAGCAAAATGACGATAATTTTTATGAATTAGATAATCAATTGTTAAGCATTTAACGTTTGCCGTCATACGTGTCCTTATTTAATTGTTTAGTACGTCGTCCTTAATGTTTCAATTGATAAACAAAACCGGTAAACATACCATATGCATTATCTGTGGTTGACTGGTTGAATATTCACAGTTTCACATCACTAGCGTCGCTAAGATGGTAGTGAAATGCTTGACAACCGCAGACGAAACAACCAGGAGATAAATAATTAACCAAATTTCTTTTTTACAATTACTTTCGGTGAGTAAACTTTAATCAAACACATTATCAAAGAAAGCTTCTGTTTTTAGTTAAGGCTTTCGCAGTTACAAACAGTGTGATTAAGCGGGGAAAACCATAGTCGTCATCGTGCTTTCGATGCAACATCTTACCGGTTGACAACACTAACAAAAAATATTTAAATCCTGCAACCATGTCAGCGTTTCTGCGTTTGCAGGAATAATTGTAAATAAAACATGAGGCAAAACCTGTGTGAGTTTCATTTATTTTGCACGACAAAACGTCGTGATTGTTAGGCCCATTCTAGAAGTGTGTGTTTATATGTGTCTTGCACCAACGTCACGTATTTATCATTGATTTTACAGTTAGCGTTGCTTTGTTTGTCTAGAAATGGTGTGATATATGGTCGCTGGTGTCTTATATACGATTTGTTGTGTCAATATTTTCTCGTAATATATTCCGCGAGATAATTTTACGCTGAACGCGTAAGTAGTTCCGAGAGCGTCATCAACAACAAGGCTGTTTATTCGCGTGTCTGTTTCCTTGCCTTCACCTACGGCACTGCACGTGGCCAGTATTTATATAGCGGACGAAAATATCACTATATTTTCGAACTTCGGTTTAACTATTTTCTTCGTGCACGAAATGCATCAGTTTGCCGCGGATTTTTCGTCCCACGTATTATATTGACGCATAAAAGATATTTAAACATTCACCTATAAAGAAAGTCTATAATAAAATTGCCTTAAATAATATACTATTAAATACATAAGTACATAATGTGACTGTACTTAGTTTATCTGTTTGAATGGTGCCTTATATACATTGTCTTATTTCAGGCCAATAAACTAATGACTTTATTGGACTGAGATGTCTATGATAAATAAATGTTGGCCTGGGTATTGAACCCAGAACTTGTTGCTCAAAAAACAGGATCATTAAATACTTGGAGTTAAAAATTTATGTTAAATCTACGTAACTTCTCCGTAATCTACTCCACCAACCCGCATTGGAGCAATGTGGTGGATTATGCTCTAGGCCTCCTCAGTAATGAGGAAAGACCCGTGCTCAGTAGTGGGCCATTAGTGGGTTGTAGCTTAGCTTAGCTTAGCTTACCAAATGGTGATATTGGTTTTATTCGTATCGTAGGTCCTGTACATGCTACTACCTACTGCGTGCAGTACATTCGAAGATCTTCCATTACGGTTCCAAGATCGCTCGATAGCTCACCTCCAGTCTAGAGAGCTATGCGGTTCACACCGTAATATCTTAACGTGTCACAGACACTAGCGATGTCACCTCGCAGTCTCACCGTAGTGCTCCAAGATTTACGCGTTTCATTAGAGCGGAACGCACGCATTAGCCCCAAATGAGGATCTCTGAGAGCGTAAACAAGAAATAATGATAATGCCGAACAATAACCCGCCTACATAAATGTGTTGGTTCGGAAATAAAATTTTGGGGCAATGTCGTCTTAATACTATTTGGCGTCGTTTCGTGACATGTTGATAAAAAATCTCAGGAATGAGATCTTAGATAGGACGGGCTGAGTGATAATAATCTTTAAGGCAATCTGAATATATGTATAAACGCGAAAGTTCACTCACACACTCATAAGATACATCTAAAAGCGCTTGACTAGTAAAATTAAATGTAGCTAGGGCCTGCTAGGGGTTACTTTTTAGTTAGTAAACCTAAGCTTCGACTGCATTTTGACTAATTACACATCTAAGGGGGTAAAATACGGATTTGAAATTTTGTCGATTTTAAAGCAAACAGTATGAAAATTGTTTTTTTATGGTTAGAAAAAATGATACCTCTGTGTCTATGATTTTAGTTACAAAACTTTAAAGGGGTATAGGTACATGTAAATATTTCCACGCAGGTCAAGGCATTACGTCCAGTCTAGCAGATCTTGGTTCCGCCAAACACGAAAGAGTCTTGATCAAAAACACAATTCAGAACATCGCCAACTAAGATAAAAGCGAAGAACCTTAGTAGGAGCTATTCTTAGAACCTTAGTAGGCCTATTTCTGGGAGAATTTTGCTCATTTGCCAGTCATCAACATAAAAACTAATTTGTTTGTCTACGTGTGTGGAATTCCAGTACGGTTACAACATAACCAAGGGCGGGGAGGCGCGGGGAAAGTAGGCCAGGGGTTAAATCTCGCCATAACGGACACACTAAATCTTAAGACATTTATTACGACTAAAGATTTTACTATCGGCTTCATTATAGCTGCGACATTAACATGCTGGGCTGCCGACCGGAGCCATTAATGACAACATTTCATTTCTGCAACGCGCTATTTGAATACTTTAAAATATTTTTTTGAAGTTACGAAGTTTTCATTTTGAAACAATTTTCGCTTTGAGCATCGTTTCGTCTTAATACCCAGACATAGACTAGAAAGGTGTGGATACAATTACACTTTTTTATGCATTCATTTTAATCCTCAAACGGAACAACAACATAATAATATGTTATGTTATATATTTGCGTGCAAACGAGCACCCTATTTTATATTCTTAAAAAAATCAAGCGATACCTAAATGACGTAGGTATGACATATCAATGCATGGTCACAAATTAGATGGTTTTACGGCACAGAAACCTTTATAATCAACAGAATGTATTTTCCATGCACTCTCATTTCCATAGACAATAGACTGTTCTAACTTCCTATCTCTATGGTTTTAACAAGCATCATACCACAAGCCATGTTTAGTGCCAAAAATAAATATAATTTCTCTCTAGCTAAAGCTTCCAGCATTTTGCATAGCAATAACGTCACAGAATTTTGTTACAAACTACGTTTGAGAAACAATAACTTATTTTTCTACTTAGAAGATAGTCTTATAAATTGTTTGTTTTGTACAAGGAAATATAAACAAGTCTTTCTACGAAACGTCCTGAGGCGTTCCAGCTACGTTTTAGAATACGTTTGTATCTAACTCTTACAGTTTGAAAGAATTTCATTCTTCATAAAATATTCAGTATTTCAAAGGTTTTAAAGCTAGACCGTCTAGCGCGTATTGAGAATTATATTTTTCTAGCTACAAGAAGCGCATCTGAAACTGTTTATATTTTATTGTTTTGAATGTTGATTGTTGGAGATTTATAAATGAAACTTTACAGGAATGAAACATATAAAATTTACATCATAATTACAATTTACATCATATCATTCCGTGAACTTATTTTTATATCAAAGTCAGGTAACACTGCAGCGGGCGAATTATTTCAATCTTTCGTTACACAATATAATAAAATATGATGCAAACCACGTCTTACATACTGGCAGGATGCTTACTACAAAAGAATGGATACTGCGGAATATCAGGTGAAATTGTTAAGGGACAGAATTAACAAAACAAAAAAAAATATTCTAAAGGTAAATCACGAGGATGACCGCTCTACACCTGGGTACAGGTTGTGTTGAATATAATGGGCCAGATTTGGGTCGCTATTAAGCAAAAACACTCTTTTACGAATTAAAAAGGGACTCTTAATGTATAAAGGCTATACAAATTGAAAGATTATTTTAAAGATAATTCCATTAATGAATACCTGTCAAGTTTTACCACCACAGTTCAGCCGTGACCAGATTTCATGCAACTGGGTCAAAATATCGGCGTAGAAAATATGTACGCACCTACATATTGTGAGTACCTACTCGTATAGAAATACAGTACCAGTATAAAACTTTCATGTAAATACCACGCAATAGGAATATCAATTTGAACGAGAATGGTTCCTAATAGTCTTTTAATCTTGATATATCCTAAATTAATAAATGATATACGAGGAACTAGACGATTCCCAAATACCTATTCAATGATACCCTGCTTACCATAATTCGCAGATTTACATTACGTCTATTCCCAACATGTTGTCTGGGTTCGCCGTTATGGTATAAACAGACGATCGAACTTGGTCCGGGCCGAACCACGAACAAGGGTTGCCAACTTTTTTGACAAGAAAAAACCGTATGCAATTGATTGAATGGGAAAAAAATAAAGTATTTGGAAGAAAAAAAGTATTTATCAAATATTTTGTTTTTATTATCTTAATAATCATATTAATCCTTTTTACAAAAAAAATACCCGACTTCAACATCGACAACCAGAGATAACTCAAAAACTACTCGACAGATGGCGGTCAATTCAACCCATCTAGGTGTAAAATTCTCGTAACTACAAATTAATCAAACCCAACGTGGCCAAGTGCGGATTGGCGGACTTCACACACCTTTGAGTTTTGCGAACTCTCCGGCATGCAGGTTTCCTCACATGATGTTTTCCTTCTATCACCGTTTGTAGCAATTGACATTTAAATGCTCAAAACGCACATAACTCCGAAATGGCAGAGGTGCGTGCGCTGGGATTCGAACCCGGAACCTCCGAATAGAAGGCGGAATTCTTAACTATCACGGCTATCACCGCATTGCTATAATGTTATATAGGTAGGTACTATTATATTTATCGTGGATTCTTCAATTACAAACAAAACAACGGATAATTTTCATAGAATTTCGTCGATAGTCGTCGTCGTATGTCATCAGCTGGCACTGTCACATTCACATCTGATATGACATCTAACATTTCGTTCAGTAAGCAGGTACCTATTCATAATGAGACTGTGCCTATTTGAGTCAATGATTTGATTTTGTTCTAAGTCGGTCACAGTCACATGACAATGGGGGGCAGCAGAAGGTGCTAGGCTGATCAAAGAAAGGTTGAAAATAAAGTATTTTCACATACTTTATTTGTATGCAAAAGTATAAAGTATAATTACTAAAAATAACGTAGGATACTTTATAATAAAGTATGGTTGGCAACCCTACCAGGCCGTCCACACCATCGAATCGGTCCGGACCGCACCGCTTGATGTGCAAGCGCTCCGAACCAGCCTCACCGATATTTGTCCGGCGAACCATGCACCACACGAGCGAATATGGTTCGGACCGCACCATATGGGTGCGATTCCACTGAGGCGAAGTTCGAAAATCACGCGAGGCACAATGAGATATGGATTTCAAGCCATGTGATTGGTGAATCGCGCACAGCTCCGCTCCGCTCCACCTCAGTGGAACCGCACCCTAATCGTGGTTCGGCCCGCACCAAGTTCGATCGTCTATTTACACTATAAATTAGCCAATACATGGTATATTTTAACTGGTATCACGCGTACATAAAAACTTATTTGTGTCTGAAGGCCAACAAAATTTAAATACAGAGTTCGAACATTCGAAATTCAAATTCCCATAAAAAGATCAAGCGAATGTAAGTAACAGAAGCGAGCATCAAACTTGCTGGTAGACGTAGGTACATACCTAGGAAAACTAATTTGTGTCCGCGGGCCTACCAAATTCAAATACATAGTTCGAACATTCGAAATTCAAATTTTCCATTAAACGATCAAGCGAATGTAAACAAGTAACAGAAGCGAGTATCAAACAGGCGGGTACATCCTTAGGAAAAGTAATTTGTGTCCGCGGGCCAACGAAATTCAAATACAGAGTTCTAACATTCGAAATTCAAATTCCCATTAAAAGATCAAGCGAATGTAAGTAACAGAAGCGAGCATCAAACTAGCCGCGTAGCAGGAGTGCAGGACGCACCCGCTCGGCGTGACGCATCGCGATTTCCACGCATCCATCCCGCGCCGCTTTGTCACAAAGGAAATTAACAGCGCGCTCGTGTGCGTGCTGTTTGTCAATACGTGGGTACGGTGCACAGAAAAGTCTGTAATATTTTTAGTCTCTTTTGCTATATGTATTATTCGACAAAAACGTTTTTTGTATGATTATCTATTTAATATAGAATTTGCATAAGTTATTCGAGGTACCGTTTATAAAATAAACGATTACAATGTCATGTCCCGTCATAACGTTTTCTTATATTGCGGGTGGTATAAATAATACAAGTTTTGACCAAAATTATGCAGATCTTTCACTTCTTTATCACGATACTTTATCACAATAACGAGAACGACCCGTTTGTATACTAAGCATGTGCTTTTCTTTTTCTCGACCATTTATTATCCAACTGGGGGGGCTTCTTCACCTCACTGAATCAATTTACGATTAAATACCAAACCTCAGCTTACTAGCCAAGTTGAATTAAAGTTTTTATTAACAATATAAGGTCATAGAAGATAAAAAATTAAGCTATACTTTGTGGATTACTATAAAGTAGTTTTGTTTTTAAAAGAGTTGAAGGCACATTCGTAATTTGTAATTGGCTTCATTTAGGTATGTCTAGTACGTACTGGCAGACTTCTGTCCATGGATTGTAAAACAAGGAATTGAAATGTGATTAAATAAGTTAAAAAAATATAGTCAAAAATAAAAATTATTTTTCTGTCGGTACTTGTCCTATAATCAACCGTCAGTATGCCAATGAAGGAAGAACCATTGTTACGTTGTTCAATGAAAAGTTCTATTTGAGTAGACGTGGGCATTTTTTGTGTTTTTAAAGTAATTTTCAGCAGATGTTCTCATTTGATCGATCAGGTTTGTGTTAAAAACGTAGCGGAGGATTATTTTTTAGGGCATGAAATTACTTTCCTGACTCAAACCTTTACGTGAATAGGTACATATATTATTTATTTATTTTGTAACACCTTATTCTAGGGTATACAAGGGCAAAAACTTAATGCCTGA
>DWJQ01001125.1:0-11725 GCA_018248915.1 Hesperia meskei straton
ATAATCTTTCACAAAACAATTCATACTATCATATACTAACAATGTAGCATATTTTTCTATGGTGCCTTTAGGGCCAAACTCTCTGTGAGGGATGGGCATCCCCCTTTCAAAACTTCTCAAAAACTATACCATTAAATTCAACAGCTAAAGTGTTTCTAAGGTCCAGTTAATTTATTTAGAGTATGTTTATCGACACCGAGGGTGGCTGTCCGAGTATAATAATTGTGTTGACGGAGCCCTACGGCTGTTTGTGGAGGCTCGGCTCTTGTCCTCCGCTTAATTTATTGAAAACAATACCGCCTTCGGGCTCACATCTCAGGATGCCGAATGGTCCAAGATAGGTACCCCAAAGATAGCTATGTACATTGTTTGAGGTATGTTTTAATGAATCGCAAAATTCGCAGAACAGGTTCAATTAATACATTTGTTTGTTAATAATCTCAAATTTATACAAATAAATAAATCTGAAGGGTCTGTTTGTGATTTTTAAAGAAAAGTGTTGTTTCCAGTGCCAGTTTTATAGCTATTTACATGATACACAAACAAAAAAAATATTTTCTGTTGGATTTTTATGGGACTTTCACTAGGAGATAAAGAGGTTGTGGAGCAATATATGTATAGGCTACTTTTTATCCCGAAAAAACTCCTATGAATATCCTGTTAATAATTGTTGTTAATTATTGTAATTTTTTTATATACACTTGTACACTCTCTCTCTATATTGTGGGTGGTAACGGTTCACATAAACAAATGGTTCACCAGAAACACTAATAACTCATTACAATACATAATATTTATACGAAACTAAAATGTTTGTATTGTGCGAAAATCTAACCCAAGACCACTTGAGGATCTCTATAGCATCTCTACCACAGGCTGCATACTACCCATAGGTAGCAATGGTAGTATGTTCAAGCAATTAATTAATATTAATTTATTAATCAATATTAAATTTATCATCTACTAGGTACTAATTAAAAATATAGTTATGAATAGATTATTATCACGAACAAAAAGCCAGTATGATTTGAAGAAGTTTAGATTAATTAGAAAGCGGCATGAAACAACAATGACTATAATATTAGCAGCCGCGGTTTGATTGAGCCAATATTTATTTTCGAAATTAGCTTGTTCCGTCCGGCCGCCGCGATATAAATAATATAAATTGTACCACTCCCCAGAGTCCTCGTCTTACGTCTTGCTATTGTTTAATATTTCTCAATTAATAACTTCACAGATCCGCTATGGGCTATTGGGACAAATTGTTTTACTTTCATTACGATGCCAATTAATTGGGGAAATTAATGTATTTAAAAACGATGAAGTGAAATTGTAAGAATTGAAGTTGTTTGTGTTTAAAGCGGAAACGTATAGACCACTCAACTAAATAGTAGTAAGTAAGGTTTGAATTATTTACTGATATTTGGATCCATTTGTATGGATCACGGTCAAGTCGCAACCAGGTTCGAACGAAATATTGTTTCAAACCATTAAAAATCTAGTGTAGGTGGTATCTGTTTGTATTTAAAAATGTATAGTGCTTGCAGTTAATCCATACTAATATTATAAATGTGAAAGTGTGTTTGTTTGTTTGTTTGTTTGCCACTCTTTCACGTCGCAACATGGCTATTATATGATATAGTTTATGTGTGTAGAGATAGTTGAGAGGGTGGAGAGTGACGTAGGCTACTTTTTACCGCGGAAAAACATTTCATTCTCATGAGAAGATCGATGTTTTGATAGTTGCTAGATATTTAGTTCCGGATGCTGTTAATAGATGTCGTTAGTAAAATTCATTTGCTAGTTCTGAATCATGTTATCAAATACTACATGTAATTTACTTATGTCATATGCAAATGTATATCTGATGTTCCAGTATACCTAATATACTGAGTATGTCATATAATAGGCTACTGTTTAGCCGAGATTCATACGGGAGCGGGACCTACGCGGCTGTTACCTACAGGTCCCGAAGCGAAGCGCGGGCGCGGGCGGTTCTCTAGTAATTAATATTAGTGTAAAATCATTCGAAGTTGTTTTTGAGCAGATTTCTACCATAGATTTATCTAGTGTCAATTGGTAGATATTATGACTAATGACGTTATGTGTTAAATGTGGGCACCTGTCTGTGATTTCCAATTAACATTCCATGTAGATTATTATTTACAGGATATTTAAACTAAAAACGAATGGTTTTAATTTTTTTTCTATCTGCCTGGGTAGGAAGGCACTAGTAGCGGGCATGGATAGAATAAAAATAAATGACTGAGAATGTATTTTTGGAGGCAATAAAGTAATTTATCTTTTTCAAGGAAAGTAGGTATGGATAACAATAATTTACTGCAATTATGAATGAAGAGAAACTATTCAATAAATTAACTTTCAGACGCCTGACAAATATTTAATGTTAAAGTATTGCACGGTAAGTTATGAAAAGAGCTTATTACTCTTTCTGAAAGTATTATATTATCGATACAAGTACTTAGGTATGTATTGTCAAGATTACCACGATACCAATCGCAGCGGTCTCTACCACAGGTGGGGCTTGCACCATCTTAAATTAGTACCTACATAATATGTTGGTTAGGATACATGCATAATAGAGCCTCTTAAATAAGTGTAGGGCGATTTAACTTGCTCATAATGACTCTAATTTATTTAATGAAGTTTCTTATCACTCGGTACAAATGGAGGTTAGAACGAAAATTGTATAAGACAATCTTCTGACGATGCGTCGGTGCACGTTTATGGTTAACTAATTAATTGGTCAAGTAGAGCTTATAATGTGCCAGCTATCAAGTCAAAAAGTCAACAGTCAGGTGAGATATGAGATGTGTGAAATGCTATTTTTAACAAACTACGGGCTGTACAACCTCTTTGCTAATTAAATTTATTGTTTCTAAACACTTGTTGGTTAATAACTATAACTCTACTAGCGAACCGCCCTCGCTTTTTCCCGTTGGTATTAGCCGCGTAGGTCCCGCTCCCGTTGGAATCTCGGGATGAAAAGTGGTTTATGTGTTATACAGGAACATAAGCTATAACCAACCCGGAACATAAGCCAAGTTTCATTAAAATTTGTTCAGTAGTTGCGGCGTGATTGAGTGACAAATATCCATAAAACTTTCACATTTATAAATTACTAGTAAATCCGCTCGGGAACCAGTCCTTTCAAAAATCTCTATAAATTTTAACAAATTATGTTATTCCGATGTCTAAGCTATATTACTGCAAAGTTTCATGAAAATCCGTTCAGTAGTTTTTGCGTGAAAGAGTAACAAACCTACACACACACACACACTCACATACATCCTTACAAACTTTCGCATTTATAATAGTAGGATATTAGTAGGAAGTAGGATAGTAGGATGTAGTAATTCTTGTCATTGGTTAATACAAAACAATAATGCTTTGTGAATTTGTGATCACGGATTAGAAGATAATATTACACACTGATACTTTTATGTGTAGGTATGATATTGGATTCCTGGTTCTCCGGATGTCTGTTAGAGCCCCTAAAATTTTGCAATAAAATAAACTAAGAACGCAAAAGACAAAAGAACGAGTTTAGAATTAAGTAAGTATTGTGTTAAATGAATCTGTTTATGAAAATACATTATTTAATGTCGTCATACTTCATGTAACTCATTAGTAATGAACGCCAGTGATTTCCAAATAACATGGCAGGTTTAACATGACAGAAGCGTCGCAGTTACAAAGACATTAACAAGACCGCTCATAAAGAGCTCCCCTTTTAAGGAGAAGTGAGACTTGAATAAATAACTAATTTGCATATTTAATAACAGGTATCGCGAGCAGATTCAATTGTGGATCTGTGAATTATTAATCCGAACCGCGGTTAGCTTATTACCCTCTCCTGCTAATCAAATATTCAGATCAGATATTCTTTAATTAGCCGCGAGTAACAAATATGAATATTTTATTTTTTGTTCATTATCTTTAGAAATTAGTTCGGTGTGCCTACTTCTGTAATTGACTGATGTGAATCGTGTTCCTTATATCAATCGTTTTTATGTATTGGTAGATCTGTTATTTTTAATCTTACAGTTAACATCCAAAAGTAGAACTACACCTACAAGTATGTCTTTTATTGTTACGATACATAAGTTATTTGTGTTATTTTGACAAACGGACAAATTCCTTCGCGATTCGAGTGATCTTCATAAGACTAGGCTTCGAAGTTGTATATATTTGAATTATTGTTTTATTTGCAATTTTAATTAATGTTTAGAGTATATTATTGCAAAAGCCTGTATTAATTATACCTACCGGTTGGTCTCGGACTAATTCAGTTTATGCGTATGAGCGTACGCTCCTTTGCTTGTGAACCTATGTTTAGTTCAAATGCACACTGCTGTGACTTCATTTATTCGGTAGGGCTTCCATTGATATCGATATTTGCTAGTGGAACGTGTGCTGGGTTCCTTGGCCCCGGGGTTAATTACCAAACGCGCGTTAAACAGTCCAGTCCGCTAAAATTAAAATGCAAAATGTATATCAGAGGCAAAAATACCCAGGCCAGGCAAATATTCAATCAGAAGAATTTAGTATTTTATAATTAGGCATAGCATTCTCAGTTATTCAGTGATTAAAAATAAAAAAATAGTGGACTGGGTTTGATAAGGAAACAACTAGAGATGCCACGTATACTTGGTTTAGTTTCAGTCGTTTATTAGGCTGAATACCGAAAACTGAATCAACTTTGCTTTTGGTGATAACGATGATGTGTCTTTCACGTGTGACAAGGTTATACCTAAACTGTTGAGCAGATACGCTAAAGCGTATTTAATCTTGATAAAAATTGCAAAGCTTTATCTATCGTTTTCAAGCAATGGAGTGAGGATGACTTCAGGAGCGATTACTTTTATGGAGAAATGCGCAATCGTTTGCTGTCCATAAATGCTGAAAAATTGTTTACGGAATACCGAATATTTTAAAATGCAGTCGTCCTTCTGTAGTAAAAGTATACAATACAATGCAATACACAACATGTATTTGAATAAATTACACCACTGTCATCTATTAAAACTAATTATAATTAAAAATATCATGGTTGGTAGGACTAGAAACCAATTTGTAGGTAAATAAATATCAAGTATTTTTGGAATTATTATTTTTATAATAGCTATTATAATAAAATATATTAATAAAATCAATCACCCAGAAACAACACATGTTTTATTATTACTTACATTAGTTGTTGCCCGCGATTTATTTCTTATAAAATATTGCACTTTTTGTAACCTTACGGGCCGTATTTAAGAGTACTTATATATAAATGAAATTTTGTTACGTACTTAATTGTTTATGTTTTAGGATTAAAAACAGTAAAAATTCTCTAAACGAAATAATAAAATAAATGTTTTAGTTATGTTAAGTAGGCTATTGTTACATTGTAACTAATGAATTTTTTATCAAAGAAACTGACAAGAAGTTTTACATCATGTCGTGTTCAAGCATTCGAACCCGTAAACTTTTCGTCCCCTATTTACGAATAAACAAGGGATACACGTAAACAAAGCACGCACTAATTCAACGATAACAATGCAGTGCCTATTTGTTTACTTTGATTATGAATTTTGTTTACTGAATTTTTCCCTACGTTCGGTTAAGTATATAATATGTACATAGCTGTTGGAACGAAGAACTAAGATTTTTTCTTATTATCGTAATAATGTTTTAGTGTAGATTTTAGGTATCAACATGAAATAGTTAATCAAGGTAACTACTACTTTAATAGTCATTGTAGGTTATAGGTACGATATAGGTTGAAGCCATCGTAATTTTTTCTGTAGATATTTTTAAGATATAATAAGTACAATATCATTTTCATATGTGTCGTTAAGTTTGGTTTGCGTTAATTTTAAAATCGTCCAAGATAGTAATTAGTAATGGTAATTAGTAGCGGTATTAGCATTGGTAATTAGTAATTTTAGTATTTACCCTTAAACAATAAAAGGTGATAAGTTTTTATTTTTATTTTCCGGGATATACCTATTCTTTTTAATTAGATTTGCGACCCGATTTGGGTGATTTTTTTTTGTTTGAATTTGTGTGAAAGCGTTAAACATCATCGTTGAAGAAACGATAATTACGTTCTGATGATTAAGATCGGAGATTAACGATAAAAGTTCAACATTTTGATTTATAGTTGTTTCCCATCTTATTATCATTGCAATAAAATTAAAAAATATGTCAAAGCTACCTGCATACTGAATAAGGGATATTCATGTGGGCATTAAAATGACATGAAAAAAAACAATAGAAATATAGTGAAATAGAAGTAATTATTTATTTTTTAATACTTAGACTTATTTATAGGACACAAGTAACAACACAAAACACAGCAACACAGTTAAAATTTCAACTTAGTAAGAAAATAATGGAAATTATCTCATTAATTACAACGAAATGTTATAGAATAACACGCTATTTTTACCGTGTTTTTGGTAAATGCATCTATTAATTTAATGTTTTGTAATTTGATTACTGTGCCTATGATATGAAATAATGGATAAATAATATTATACCTAATGACGTCGAAAATGCAACTAAATAAATATTTCAATTTGTTCATCATTTATTATGTGAAAACTAACATACATAGTTGCAACACATTGCAATAATACATGAAGAATAAAAATATAGTGATAAAAAATAAAAAAAAATGCAAGACGAGAAAACTAAAATGAATTTGTATTAAATAAATGCATACACAACAATTTTATATAACTACTATAGAAAAACAAAAACATCCGAAAAATGTTACCACTTACCGTAAAACTAAAAGTTCCGTAAAACTCCGAACAAAGTTCGTCGCGTTGTTTACGAGAGCAAACACGTTGTTGTTGTTTATTGTACCGGATCTCGGCGTAACAGACGTGCGTCCTGCACCGCTACCACCGATCAACTGCCGTTACGTAACTGGATCCTGGAAATTCCTTCCCATCCCCAGATTTCCATGCATTTTCTCACTCAGAAAACCGTTTTATCCTGAGCTGCCCCTCCCCTCTTTGCTCATCAAATTTGCTTCACTTCAAAAGGGAATGCATTGACTTAGAGGTGTCTGATAAAATTGGTTTTAATTCGCCTTGTTCGACGCTTCGGGTGTGTTCGGAACTCTTCGTGAGAAAACTCGGAAAACTCCGCCTACGAGAGTACGAGTCTACGATAGCGGTGTAGCCACGGGTATAGTACTATTGGTCGTTGTAAACTTTTTAAATTATTTAATATTATTAAACGATTTCACTAAGTAGATACTGTTTTGAATTGTTTTTACTTGCAAATAGACAATACTCTCTACAAAGTTTTCGGCTCCCAGTCAGTTGAAAACAATACAATAAAAATTTTAATTTTAAGCACCAATAATAATTTTTCGAGTCATAAGAAATATAAAAAATTCATTGTACTTAATATATTTTGATCAAGGGCTCTTTTAACAAAAAATATAAACATTTTAAATATGTAACTTTGATTGCTTTCAAAAATTGTTAATGAAACATAATATTACTTAAAATAATACTTTATAATTGTACCTACAAAAGTATATTGACTGAAACAAAGCTAACTAAATTATTTAAAAGCTCAGGTTAGTGTAACTTTTGCTTTCAGTGCAATAAACTTTGTACAAGGCATGAAGTAGATGTACAAAGGTTATTGACTAATATTAATATTATAAATTTCGAATTACCACGCCCATAAGGAGGCGTGGTGTATTAAATACACGCCCACCCGCCTACAACCTGAGACGTGGTTTCAAAGCGAGACAATTGCTTGCTACTCTACTAATTTTGATATACCATCTTGATCCAAGGAGGACGTGAGAAAAATGGCGTTCCATTACTCGGTCGTATTATAACAGGATAGGGCGATTGGAATATCGATCGAAATAACTTTCTAGACGATTGATGTAGCAGGGACAGTATTGTAAGCCCTACCTGCGGTTGTTACACCATGTGCTTTGTTTTTTCGTCATATATCGTTAATGAAACAGACGGATCATTTGGCGGTAAGTGGTCAAGTGACCATTTCTTCTCCCGAACGATTGCAACAGTGTTTACTAATATCTTATGTGCTAATAGTTCTTTTGATACCTCCATTAGTAGCTATAGGGCCTAATTCTGCGAATTTATAAAACAATCATTTATTGCGTTGTGCTGGAATATTCTCATATTGCCATGATAAGTGGTTCTTTTTATAGTGCCGGTGAGAAGTTTAGAAGTAGATTTAAGGCATCTTCTGTCCGGAAGTCATTGATGTCCAGGGTACCAAGTTTCAGCTAATTACAGCAATGACCACTTATGATAAGTCGGTTCTATCACATGTTTTCCACTTAACAAAAATAAAATATATGCACCCATTTAATTCAAACTTGGTTATTCATATTGGTCACTGATTGGTCACCTTTTATATTAAACTAGTAAATCCGCCCTCGCTTCGCTTCGGGAAACCAGTCCCTTCAAAAATCTCTATAAATTTTAACAAATTATGTTATTCCGATGTCTAAGCTATATTACTGCAAATTTTCATGAAAATCCGTTCAGTAGTTTTTGTGTAAAAGAGCATCCTTACAAACTTTCGCATTTATAATATTAGTAGGAAGTAGGATAGTAGGATTGACTTCTATTACGTTGATCATCGCTTTTTATCCCCTATAGATGTTTAATCATTTTCAGTTAGCTTGTGTAAAGTTATTTTTTGTGTAAAATTACCTAACCAGGTAACGTACCTACCAATCTTTACATAACCCAACTAAGCCATTATACGATAAGAAAGCTGGTCGCATGACATACTATTACTCATCCTGTCTCGCCTTTAGCGTGACAGTTAACTAGCAACAGACGGACATCCGCACAGACATACCATATTGTTTCACAAGAAAAAACTGCATACGTTTTTGTTATTACATTGAAAGCAACGATATTTAAAAAGTCGAATAATAAAAACAAAAATAAAACCGCCTTCACTATCGATAAGTAATATTATAAGAAATTGTATTATGCGTTATGCCGCATAAATGGGAAAGTCCGTTTGTTTGTCTGTCTGTGACGCTTTCACGGCAAAACTACCACACCGGCCCTATCCGGATGGAATTCGGAATTAGAATAGATAATATGTATGTATGTATTTGACGATCCAGAGTCACACATAGCCAAATTTTTTTAACCAACCCCTACGAGATTGAAATAGGGCATGAAAATTGAAAATCTAAACCGCTTAACCGATTGTAATTTATGGCCTAAATATACCTAATAGATACTCCTGGATTAGAACATGGACGAAAGCTACTGCTTCATAAAGTCGTAATTTAAGACAAAACCATTCTAGTAACCAGTATAAAGTAAGTACGTTTTAATTCTTCGAAGTTACTAAATTATAAATTTTCTTTACTTTCACGGAAAGATATAGGACTACTTTTTATCCAATGATATTTACAGCATTTATGGTACATACATAAAAATATAAACAAAATAAAAATAACAACACTAAAATAAGTTAAATAAACTAGGACTATGTGGTGCAGTCCCCAATACGCTGGCAGCGTTTCCTCGCTGTATAGTAATGCTTATACGTTGGGCGAGGAAACCGCCAGCTCTTGGATCACTAGTTTTTTACTTTAATTTATTTTTGAAGTATAATGTATTAAATTTATTATCCAGGGTCAGTCCCCTTCGATTACTTATCTACTAAAAAAACAGATCGATATTAGTTCATCATGATACATTGTCGAGAATTCTTTTAATTACCGACGAGATTAATGCAGAAAAATATCGCTAATACGCGACCGGTCTAGAGAGAAAAATATAATCGGTTTTTTAACTCTCTCTCCTTTCGTCTCCATTAAACTGCATCGGATCACTTATCGATTTCCAAGCTTCAAGAAAGGTTCTTGTTATGGAATTAAGATAGAATGAGGATGTAGCACCACCCTTCCGGTACCGCTCATGACGACTGAAACCGACACAAAACAAGACTCGGATCAGGACATACATGGTAAATCCAGTAAGCAGAAGGTGTAATTATGAATGTTAATAAGTCAAATAAATAGTAGCCATAGGGACTGTGGTAAGGAGTGTTAATGAAAGTTAGTCCTGCTAGTTATTGTAAGTAGTAATCTTATAAGTGGTACAGTCAGCACCTTTTGGTTAAAAGGTACATGCCAGTTAGTAATTGTTAGTATGAGTCTCGTTTTAATTCATTCATAGATGTGTGCTAACACCACCCAGACTTGATCTCCATTTCGATAGGTAAGTATGTAGAATCATTAACTTACTAACAGGTAAAATTCTACTCGTGAAAACACCCACAATAAAATCGAACGGAAATACCGTTATATCAACAGTTTAGTCTACGCCCCATAAGAAAACCATCAACTAGAGGTGCCTATAAAACTGTCGCACCGCCCTATCATTGCGCCCAAGTGGCGTGACTGAATAGCGAATGTCACCAACACAGGTTTCCTTTGCAATATTTTATTGGTTTCTTTGTTTCATTGTTAATACGATTCGCTAATGTTGAAACTTTTTGCAACGTGACGCAAGGACGAGTTTGTTGATGATGGATAATATACCACAATTGGTTCATACATTGTTTCATGTAATGCTCTAAAATAAAAACGTAACGAAGAGCTACTGCAGCGTCTTCTTCTATTGCAAACCATTGAAATAATTACATCACAATTCACAACTGAACAGAGCGTGGAAATTTCTGTGTCTCACTGCTATTTCTTTGCTGATATTATCATTGGTTTATATTAATTTAAACTGATATATCTATGTGTATATAATATGTGTTAGATAATAAAATGCAGTTATATTGTTAATTGTTACATTAAATTCATCTCAAAAATTTAAAACTGCAATAAAAAAGTCACCATGATAATTGACAAATCAATTTCACGCCTACCATGGTAGACCATGAAATTGATTAAATTAAGTTTAATAGTTAATTTACGAATTATAAAATATAGAAAATTGATAAAAAAGTTATATCTATTGCTTAAAAGATATACCTGGGTACAAAATGAATATTTTTGTTTATATAGATACCTAAGGAAGCATAGAAACTAAGGAGAAATATTTTACAACAAGGTTTATTAAGCTGTGCCGAAGCTATAAACTAGTCGTATAACAATAAGTTACGATCTTTTTTATTAACGTAACGAATCAGTGCTTTATAATCTACAATTTCATGAATGGCTTATGAGTGATATTCGAAACCAGAGTTTATATGGCGTTTTCAAACGTGCAGCAACGGTAACGAGCCTCGGCAGTCACGGTGCGTGAAGACCACGAAAGAATAATTAAAATACTTATAATAAAACAGGCCCCTAAGTGAATGCTTGTACCAAAGTAATTTTGTTTTGGGAAAAGGTACTGTACCACCGGTTGTAGATAATCATTTCTTTTTAGTATTATATGAAAATCATCCGTTATTGAGAGATTGTGTAACTGACAGACAACGCACGCACGCGTGAAGCTGAGTACCAATATACCACCAATACCATTACCGCTGTTTTCTTTTTATGGAATTAAGATAGCAAACGAGCATGCAGCACCACCTTCCGTTGCCGCCCATGACAACTGCGACCGACCCAGAACTAGATTCATGAGTCACGTTCTAATTCGGTCACGGATGCATTGCTACCCCTGAGGACTGAGATGGTCCTCTCTAAAAAAGTGTAACCGGCTCCACACCTTCCTAT
>DWJQ01001126.1:0-11725 GCA_018248915.1 Hesperia meskei straton
ACCCACTAATGGCCCACTACTGAGCACGGGTCTCTCCTCATTACTGAGGAGGCCTAGAGCATACTCCACCACGCTGGTCCAATGCGGATTGGTGGAGGGGTTAGTGGCCAACCCAGTGTCGAAAGTTTTTAAGCCGCTCGAAGGCCTCCGACATCGCTTAACGACTGCTATCAATCGGGACTAACGGCTTTACGTGCCCTCCGAAGCACGGAAGCGCTCAAGAAGTTTTGCCACTAGCGGTCACCCATCCGTCTGGGTGCTTAATAGTAATTATTTTCTTTCTTTCCTCTTCCTTCTTTTTTGGTCGACAACGCATCGGTGATAACTTTAGTGTTACTGATGTGTAAACAATTATTATTACGATGTAGGTAGGAACGATATTACTGTCAAAAGGTTTTCCGAGTAACTACAGTTCCGCCGTCCATGCAACGGTGTCGAAAGAAATATTGCCGATGAGTTAAATGGTAAATCATAAATCAATATTGTAACATCAATGACAACTTGTGTTATAAAAAGTATAATTTATGACACAATCACTTTACGCAACATACAAACGCCATACCGGGACTAGTAGTGTAGCCCACTAGATCAGTATCTCAATAAAAATAACGTTTCAATATAAACACTATTTGCATTAACAAGTAAGTCCAGTTTTCTTTGTCACCTTGTTAGCAGTGAAGAAATAATAGATGGAACGCCACCCACGTAGATTGGCCAATTGACAGAGTCCTTGGTTAAATCAGTGTCTCTTACTAGGACAAGATAAGCTAATAGAAACATTACTACTGCAATGGTTTTGTAATATACGACCTGTAGGCGCATTGGTTACCATAACGGACTGCCGTTTGAAGGCTTTGGGTTCGATTCTCAGCGATCCTTAAATTAAATGATGAGTTTAAATTTCTGTTCTTTGAATGTGTGTACAGTTCTATTAGGTTTGTTGATATGCACTAATTTAGACAAAACAGTTTAATTTGTTACGTAATTTTCTGCGCCAGGTATCGAACCCGGACCATTTCCTCGAACGTACACCGACAATCATTCACACCATATAAAACCAGCTATATGTTTGAGCTCATGATATGTATATTTTTAATTATCTATTATTTGTAAAATTTTAAGGAGTAGGTTCATTTGAATAATTATTTATAGGGATTTCCTGATGAATCATGGAATGCTACAAAATTCTACACGAAAATGGACATATTACGGTTTCCTGCGCGTACCGTGCATTAATTAAATTAATACTGTAGTTTTACATCACTCCTATGTATATGAACCATCCTATCGTAACGACGCGACACGGTTAAAATAAAGTTAAATAAAGTAAAATGAATCTTAACTCAAGGACATAAGATTGCGGACCAGTGAATGCCTAAGTGGGTAAACACGGACAATGGTTGGCGGGTTTCGTTCTGCCTGTATATGGATAGTTTTATGCGGTATGTGGCAATTAGCGTGAAAAAATGTCGCCAAGTTTCGTAACATCTGCGACTAGGTATGGGTGGCGGAAAGTTTTTATTTTTCTAGCCTTATTTGCCGCTATGTGTGGAATGTTGGAGCGCTGATATTAAAACTCACTGTGACTGGGAAAGTGGAACTTGGCTACATAACATTTTTCTTATAAACCTTGTAGAATGCCGAAAGTAAAAATTCTTCAAAATTACTTCAGGATTTTTTTTGTGTAATAAAAATAGCAAACTGGTGTGGTATGCAGCACCTCCGTTCCGCTGCCGCCCATGAGAAATATGTCCGACTTAGAAAAATACTTAAATTGGTATTAGGACGATAAATCTAAGTAGCAGAGGGTGTTATAAATTACAAAACCTTATCAGATTATTAATAAGTGTGAAAACTGGGACTGAGACGGTAACTTATCCAAATGTGATACTTTCACTGAGTACTAAGATGATTTTTTTAAAAATGTGATTTTGTATACACCTGAAACGTTTCCGAAGGCGTTTCCAACTGAAACGTGATTGCTAGATATGTTTAAAATCAAATTAAATAATAAATAAAGCGCTTACAATTTACTAATGCGCACATTCAACTAGCTTAAACCAGACTAAAAGCCTTTTCTGTAGATTGATGGATTAGTAATTCAGGCTGTAAGCATTTGATAATACGTTACAAACAACGGCTTGTGTGTCTTAACTGGCCGATTAAGTTGTACAACCGCGGATGCGAGCTGAGTGTAAGTTTGTGACGGCTACTAGCAAAATATGGACGTTTCAACCCTGATTTTTATCGTTACAAAGGAATCGCTAAGCGTCTAAGATATTTGGGTGTTGTTAACACTTCCGAATTCCGACAGCAAGAGAAGCTTCTAAATCCTCCACCTATACATACAGTAGTAGAGCGGAAGTTTGCTGAAGACCTCTCCAATTATGAGGAGAAAACCATGTCCTTTAGGAAGCCATTAAAGGGTTAAATCCGAAGTACACAACTCTACATAAAACGTTAATTTGATAATTGTAGCTAGATAACAAACAGTCGAAGTGTTAACTCAGTGTTAACACCTTGTTTTGGACAGAAGAGCCGACGGAGCTTATATACCCCAATTATACATAAACTATACACAAATCGTTCGACACAATATGGTAAGACAACCGCAGAAATCGGCTTACGGTTATCGAGTTACAAGCGAATAAACACAGGGGATTAAATGTGAGGGATACTGTTCCACCTGGCCGCAACTTCTCTTTGTTTCACAAGATTTCATCATGTGTATTATTCTTGGAATAAGTTTTCAGTAACTAATGTATTCGCGAGAAACTCGGCATCAAGTCACCTCATTCTTCAACATGCCTTTACCCGTGATGATTGTCTTTCCATTGATCGTCTAATGGTGCTAGGTCAAAGACACTGGAGGACTCGAAAGATCACCAATGACTGACTGACCAACAAAGAGTTATGCACAAAGAACCTATGCAAAGGAAGTTGTCAGAATAGAGTGCAGAGGGATGCACAGCGAGAGAACATGAGCAATACATAACCCTCCTGCCTCCTGCCACGACCACTCTGCCAACATAGTAACGACTAAGAAAAAGATTATTTTCGGTTCTTGCGTGGGGCGTAAGACGACATGTCGACATGATGTGGTGACATTTAGTCTGAACAAACCGAAAGATGTGTTTTATTTGGCCTCATAACTAAAAATAACTGTTGCACGTATGGTTACTATTTAAGAACTAAGCAAAGCAAAGGCAAATTACACACAAATAAAATACACAGAGTTATAACACTGCAGAAGCACAATAAATCTCATCTTAACAGCGTATCTTATCTAAAGCTTTCTGAAAACACAAACACCTCGCAAACGAGTACAACCCAAATACTGAAAAAGCTCAAATGAAGCCGGATTAAAGCTAAGCACACACTTAACATTGTACACATTACTCGAGTGCTTCGATACACTGCGGCTTAGGGCGCGTACAGACGGACTGTTTGCGTTACAAACTGTTTATAGTCTCCTGTCGAAGAATTGAGTTTGTTGAGTAAATGCTAAGAGTCCATAATTCTCTCTTTGTTTGTTTTATTTGTGTATGAGATTAGCGGTAGAGACGTTTTATTTGTAATGTTACATTGTTGCGCTTTGATTCAGTTGTTCAGACAGATTTAGATTATTTCAATAAGATTATCTACAGAATTCTTCGGTTAAAATATGCTTGCTTAATTAGCTGTTATCTTTGAGCTGTTATTTTTATACCAACGATAACTACAGTACCGTGAGAGTACAAAAATGTTAATGTCATTGTAATTGGTTTATCTTATTCTGATCTCCAAAATCTGATAAGTTATTAATTGGCCTCGATATAAAAGTTATTTTAAAATTACATGAGAACTTAGCACTTTCTGCGTTGAAAAAACTGCGTTATGTAATTTTACTTACATTTTTCAGTCTATGTGTGTGTCTATGTGTTGTAGCTATTATATGACAGTCCAACATCATGACTGAAACTAACGCCAGAACTGTATTTACATTGATGAGCTGTAAGATAAATTATTTTCTTACCTACTACAGAAATTATGTTACTTATTTAGAAAATTAATTTTCTTTCTTTCTCTCTTAGCTGGCAACGTATCCGTGATACCTTGCTTATTTCTATGGGTGAATGTGATCATGGACGGCTCGTCTCTGCTTGTTTGTTTACTTATCTAATAACATACTACATACTACTAAATAGCCAAAGTACCAAAGTTTGCAAATGCCCTAAGATAAACCGCATCAAAGCAGTTCCCAGGGAATGTCTAGAATGTCCTGTCGCAGCTCGCGGTACACATACCTTGGCTCGAAATTTGACAATATTTTAAGTCTTACACTTTTGGCTACGTTTTAACCCATTGCCTGTTTTGGCCCCCTACAGAGCGGGTCTTTCGCTATCAATAAGGATTAAGAAGCCATGACCCAAATTGATTTGTTCTTGCTAAAGTTCTAAATACTCCATATTAAATGACAAAGCAAGTTCTATATTTACATCAAGTTTTATGTTTATTTATTTTTATCTATTTATTTATTTATAGGACACCCAACACAGGTAACATATAATACAATACATTGGTAATTCTTGTACCCGTAAGTGTACCCATAATTATAGGGTGTCTTAACAATCACATTTTTGCAGCGAAACAACATGTTTAATTTAATATGGTGCCCTCTAGAGAAAATAAAGTTTTATTGGCATATTTTGAATATGACTATATTTCAGTACATCCGATTTTGATCCAGCCTGATTTTAGTTAAAACTTTATCTTGTTAAACAACAAATCTCACAGACTCAGGTCAACAAACTCTAAAATGTCATGAGACAATAATTTTACCCCGTTCACGGTAAACAGTCCTATAGAGCCTCAGTGCCCGGTCTATCCCTAAGCATTAAGGGTCTGTATTTCTGTCGGATCTTATTAAGGGCTCATGATTAATGTAGTGTAATTTGTCACCGTTGTAGCAACAGCTGCGTGATTGGTCGACAGATGGCACCGGTTAGCTGTTTAGTTCGCGTTTCACGGGACCATATTAAATTCAGGACTGATTAAAGGGTTAAAGTAATTAAGTCGGTGGACTAGGGTTTAATTTTCGGAGACAAAGGCATTGCTTTGCCGCAATGAGGTTTGAGTTTTTTTATGGTGAATTTAGACTGAATTACCTACCTACTTACAGTAGAACAGATACAATATGTAGCATACACTTAGATTAATGTACGTTGTAATAGGGCAAAACCAGCTTTTGTTACATTATCTTTCTATTTGCATTTGCATTTGTTTCCGGTAATTTTAACAATATCCGTAACCGTGGCAGCAAAAATGTCGTGCTCAAATGCATAAGATACCGAAATGAAATAATTATATTTATTGAATCTTTTATCTATATAATGTATAACGATGACATCAAAGAGCTCGCTAACAGATATTGTTTGGAAACTTTAAAATTACATTCATTTTACCCATTCAATATGTATACTTAGTCACATTCACAACTTCTCGTGCAAAGCCCGTAATAAATCACGTTAACGTATATGTGCTAATAACACGTAACATGACACAAACGCGAAACATGTCAAAGGTTAAGAAGTAAGACAAAACCCTTGAAGTTGTTTATTCACGACAATATGTCAGCCGTTCGTCATAAAGGAAAACGTTTTGAATGTACACGAGTTCGCACGTTCGTAGCGTCGTAGCGGGTCTACGCGGCGTAGCCGTCGGCTGCTATAGTAACGGGTAGGCTCAGTCGCAGCCGCGGTGGCGTATCGCGTAGACGCGCGTACCGTGCTACGAAACACGAATACGCTGAATGCATCCCATCGCGTATATTTTCCGAATATTTCCCTTTCAAAAGCCGGATTTTAATTAATGTGTTGAACTAAAGATGGCCGACGTTTGACGTAGATCTTTGTGCGTTCGGTAATGAAGTGATTTAGATGTTACACGATTTTGTTTTGTTTTTCAGTTTTTTGCGTGACACGTTGCTAATGTTTGTGTTGATGCGTTCGGAAGATTTGAGATATTTACTAGGGGATAATAACAAAAGATTTTCTTAAGTAATGTTTGTATAAGAAGGTACTTTATTTACGTTAGGAATATTGTTGCGAGTTCCATTGTCGACCACCTGCTTTTGTCTTGTCGGTCAGTGACCTGTGAGTCTTATCTTCTCAGTAATGAAGGTCTTCGATGGCTGATTCCAAGTGGCTATTCAGTGCGGATAATAGTGTGATGGATATCGTATTGTGTTCATGTAAGTACGACGGACTCTAATTGTCTTGGTAATTGCATAACGTATTATTATTATTATTACGCGTTATTCAAATGACAAATGGCTTATGGAGTACGAATGAAATAACCTAATTAGACTGTTAGAAATAGAAATAAGTAATTATGTTGTTTTGTTGTGGGAAATAAATTGTATGCTATAATTTGTGGAATAATTCTAATGCTGACCTGAATTATTGAGGCAATTAGGTAAAATTATAAAAAAAGAAAAACGGTAAGAATATTATACTGTTGGACGAAATATGTAATACTAAGATTTTATAAAAAAAAGTTTTACGATAATCTTTTTAAAATAATTATTTAAACTTTTAACTAAAATTTTAATTTTAATTTTAAAGAATTATACGTGTATATGAATTAAATTTATTCCATCGTATTTTCACTATCTCATTGGTATTAGGTTCGAAGTAGGTAAGCTGTTCTGTTCGAAGTAGGTAAGTATGTTTTGAAGGAATGGAAGAGAATAGGAATAGAACTAGTCATATTATGTAGTGTGCTCAAAATGACAAAAGATTTCTGTTGATCATTACTGTATTCGTTTGTAAGTTATCATATCGTGAAATACTTACTGCTACTTCAACTCCTTGTTTGCTATTTACCCGTTCCTTGTGCCTTAGTTGTTATGGATGGTGACAATAGTGTCTACCCAGCATGAAGAGGTGGCCGATTTTTAAAAAAAGAAGTTTCTTAATTCTACTGTATCTTTTTTGTTTGTATAAGTGTTCATAAATGTTTGCTTTGTGAACCAATTTTTGATAATTTTTATTCGAAGGCTGGTGCTTTTCGTTTAGTTACATTTTGATTTGAGAGTGATCTGATGAGTAATTTTTGAGTTATTCTTGATAATGCGTGTTTAATATTGACTTTACTAAATTAATGATGATCTCATTTTATTACCTGCATGTCGATATTAATTTTTTTGTGTAATTATGTTAAAATTGTGTCATTCACAAACTGTATAAATAAATATTTTAGTTTGCAAACTCCAATATAGAGCTTTGTTCCACATACAGTGCTGTTTGTAGTTTACCGACAAATATTTAGCTAGATTAGCAAGTGAATGTATGAACATTGAATATGCCAAGTTTCTATATAAACTTATTATTAAGAGTGCTATAGAATTTTCAATTAAGTAAATAGTTTGTCATCACACAAGACAAGGGCACACAACCCGCCCTAAAAAAGAAATGTAAACGCATCATTCAAACCACCTCGCTGGAAATCGAAACTAGGACTCTTTAAATGGCATCCGGCATATCTAATGCACCACATAGGTTATCAAGTATAATTCATTGCATACTCCACCGTACTGCTTAAAGTTTTTAAACTATTTGCGTTTAAGTTTTTAAACTATTTAATACAATGACATAACATTTAACTTTGGGGCCACAAGTTGTGACCAACCTGCAGTTATGAGTGCTACATATTTTAATGGGTTAAGTCTGCCAATTATTAAATGGAAAACAATTTTAACGTGTTGTCATAATGTTAATTATATAAACGTAGATTCTGTGTACAGACACTGATCAAACATTTATTAAATAAATAAAGATTTTTTTTCTATTTTCTATTAGTAGAGTTAAAATCGGAATTAATCTTTCCATCATACCATACAACCATTCCACAGAATTAAACATTACATCAACATCATCATCACAACCCGTAACTCTCCCACTGCTGGGCAAAATGAGAAGGTGAGAAGATAACCATTAATTTCATTATTTTTTCCAACGTCAATCTTTGAAGAATTTCACTAAAAACAACACCTAGGAACACATCCGTGATACAAGGCAATAAGTAAAACGCTTTTGAGAAACGGCAAAGCTATAATCTAAAAGCAATTAGATAGACTTATAAATGTATCGCTGCCGCATTGTGCCGCGGGTTTTGCAGCGAGCCTCTGTATAAATTTGCATAATGCCTTGACGTACACCCGTACACCCGTACAGCCAACAATGGGGATTTGGTTGTCGATACAATCGTATCAAATATGTAAGGTGTTTGTCTATGCTTGATTCATATTGATGAACGAGCTGAGCCGTGGGAGATTTTCCGGGTAAGGCCCGATCCCGCGGGATGTCCAGGATAAAAAATATGTTGCTACACAAACTCTGGTACCCGTCAGTAAAAGTCCCATAAAAATTGGTTTCGCCGTTCAGGAGATTACCCAGGACAAATAGAAAGACAGACAGATGATTATTTTAAAATCTTTTGTTTTCGATATGGTATCGCTTCTACACTAGCAACTTGGCTACGGAGTCGTATGTAACAATTCTTTTTTTTACCTAATAATCCTAAAAAAAATTAACAAGGGTTACAACGAATATTTTTCTATCTGTACATACCTACTTACCTATTAAAGGTTACCTTACACGACTGTCGACTACACGCCAAGCTTTGTAACCTTCTAGTTCGACCTCTAATCGGCCTACATGCTCACAGACAATAGATTGTAATTTAATTTAATTTATATCATGAGCCTAGGTATTTTTGGTCTCTTTTGTTATTGTGCTCATCATTACGTTTGATGGCCACGTAGCCTAGTTTGTAGGGACCCTGCTTGCATAGCCAAGGGCCCCGGGTTTTATTCCCGGCTGGAGCAATTTTTTGCATGTCTATTAAATGTTTATTTATTTCTTGAAAAAACTAATGGTGTGTGTTGATAATGTCTCATTAACGAGTATGTTGCCCGTTTCACCCGCGATACAAATCTTAGTGTGAGGCTATGATTTTGTAGTAAATTATAAATGTTACTAATGTATGTAGTACGTATTTTAAAGTTGTAGTGATGAGCTCTTCATAAAGTCCAGTAACTGAGAAATTCCACAAGAGTTTCATATATTTTTATTCGGTTTCAAACTAAACAATATTGTAAAACTTTCATTAAGCTTCTTTGAAACCTTTGATTTCCCGTAGCGATGCGAGCGCATGTCGTTTTATTAATAATACGTTTGCGATGAAAATGAACGTGGATGGACAGCCGGTAACATTTTTATATTGTTTTTCGTGCCATCGTTCGACATTTGAGTTAAACTATAAGCCTATCAATATTTCAGCGGCTTATCTAAGCCCGGCGATTTCGACAACTAGCTGTAGGTACGTTCAAAATGGCTGAAAAAATATTGTCTGAACTATATCGGGTTTAGCTCGACAATGAAAAAGTCGTTAGTTTTTTCAGCTTTTGTATCAGGCAGTTAGGATTTTCGCACTTTTTTATGTTAATTTAACGTTTTTGCTGTATTGCCATATTATCGTAAGTTGACCAAGGTATAAGTGATTAATAAATAATGAACATACTCGTGTCCTTGCTATAAGATTCCCTATGTCACACATGGCATGGGCAACACAAACAATATATCACTAAACGCATGACTCGAGAAATACCACTTATCTGTCACAAAATTATCTACTTAGCCGGCAATCGAACTCGCGACCTTTCCTTTCACATGTAAAGTTAGCTACTACCAACTAGGCTAGGGGGTCTTCATTGTGGGGTAAGTGGTGATACTTTTACTATCTATCTGCGGCGACGGCCACTGGCCCTCTGATAGCTCATTTGTTTTGACCATTGTTAAAAAAAAATATTTGGGAACTGACGCACTTAGTTAGCAATTTTTGCATGTTGGTTTCTTTCATTTTATCAGAAAGGCAAGATTACAATATGTCATATTATTATCTAAGCCTGAATGTAACTAAATGCTGACTTAAAGACCCCCACAATCTGAAAATAATACTTTCGTGAATGGGAAGAAATCTGTGGAAGTTCCCGGTCTAACTTTTCGGTTTCGGCTATGCACACTCACTAAAACTCTCTCGGGAACTATTTGGCGCATAATACGATAGAGAACACACATCCATTACATATGCTTAAAATTGAAAACCTTTCAAAGTTTACTTACTACCAACAATACCAAAGCATAGGTATATGTATAATTTAGTTACATGATCGTGATTTAAATTTAAAACATAAAATTGCTAATCAACGGTTTAATAAGTTGGTAAAATAATATTTATAAAAGATTAGATTTAAACCAAAAGAACTAAAGATAATATTAAGTTTGTCCACTCTTTGATTTATTCACCAAATTTTGTCAGTTACTGCCATACTGAGTTTTGAATACTGTCATGATGAACGATACGAATGCAAGATTATGACAAACCAATTGATAGATATACATACATATGAGGCACAAAATCTGCTCTACCCATATAGTATTTAAAGCACTCTAGAGAAACATATACGTACTTTGATAAATAAATACATACAAATATAGTCTGATATAGACACACATTTATGCCGCGCTCTCTTTTAAAAATGCACAAAAAAGTCTTATCTCAAGTGGTGAGTAGTGTTGTGTGGAGTTCAGATTTCGCGATGAATAAACATTTAATTTTACGACCACTTTGCTGAACGATTAAAACGAAATGGCCAATTTAATTGTTTCAATTTGTTTGTGGATTAAGTGTGCAAATGAACTTTGCTTTTATTGTCATTTTATGTGATTGCAAATATTTTCAGCAAGGATTTAATGTAAGTACAACAGTAGATACGTGTTTTGTCTTTTGCTTTTATGAACTTACAAAGCTGTGTTGTGTTGTCTGTTATCGGATATATAAAAAACAACTTTGACCCCAATATTGTTTAAGAACCACTTTATTTTAGTAAAAAGAATATAGGATGAAAAGACTGCGATTCATAAATATACAATCTGTACAACAATACTAGTCAAATGAGAATCAAATTTTAAGAGTTCAAAAATTCGACAATACAATGTAAATACATGCGAACGGTACGACAAGCCCAGAGGAGTTCGGCCGTGGACGGTCGCTTTTGTCTGAAAATTTCTTTGACTTTTGTCGAAATATTCCACGGCAACGTGTTCCAACTTGATCTTTTCGAAAATTACGAAACCCATTGTTAAAGCACCTTTTGTTCTATATTCCGAAATAAGTGATTAAAATGGGGTTGATTGTCTACTCGAACGAAAGACATGATGATAAGACAAGAGCACCAATTAAAATAATTTCGGTATTTAATAGAAAGTCTTTTTTTTTATCGCTGGAATTGTTGTGAGAGTTTTAATAAAATGATTTCCATTGAAAATTGATATTTTCAGTGTTCAATATAATAGAACGTCTTTTCTTATCGCTGGAATAGTACGCGTTTTGGTTCTAACACGGTACATTATTGTTTGAAGTAGAATTAAGGTGCCTTAGAAAACAATAAAAACTATACTAAAATAATACATTTCAGCAGCTTATACAAACAAATTATTCCTAGTTAATCTCATATTATAAAATTCTCGTGTCACAATGTTAGTAACCTTACTCCTTCGAAACGACTTTACCGATTTTTACCAAATTTTAAATACATATTCAGTAGGTCTGAGAATCGGCTACTATCTATTTCACATACCCCTAAGTGATAAGGGTTGTTCACCCTTAACATTTCTTTGGC
>DWJQ01001127.1:0-11723 GCA_018248915.1 Hesperia meskei straton
CGGGATTCTACTCTAGAATCCCTCACTTCGCTCTGGATTCAAAAAAGCGCCCTCGCCGAAAAAATATTACTTTGCACTCTTGTAATACAATCTACTATTAGGTCACTAAAGATTCTTCCATTAAAATATGATAAAAATATATTCCAATAAATCAAGAAATTCATGAAGAATATTCGACTATCACAGGCCTACTTTGCTGAGTCTAATATGATTGGTGTCAACAAAGTTTTTGAGAAAATTGCTTCACAAAACAAATAATTAAAAAAACCTGGATCGTTCAAGCTATTCTGAAATTATACGATCGTTTACAAACTATAACAACACGCATAGAGAAGACTACAAACCTATATTGCGTAATTCCAATCAGTATCACATTAACATATGAACGTGCTGTCAGTACCAATAATTGCGCAAATCATCTAAACCATAATTTTGTTCACACCCCCGCAATGAACAGACATCAATTAGTAACTGCCATTCGGATGCGGCGATCTGAACGATCAGCTGAGATTCGATTTCGGTGTCGACGTTTAAAGATTAAGGCGTAAATGTCAATACCAAATAGAAGAATGTGTTTTGAGGTGGAAAGTAAAGAGAATTATCTCTGTGAAATATTTGGATTAGCTATGTTTAGGTAACTGGTAAAAAATTTATATCTTCTCGGGAGAAATTATTATTACTACTATGTAAAGCTACCTTTATTACATGAAAAATAAAAAAGATGTGGTGTCGTGGGACACCAGGTAAGAACGAAGTTCCTTCACCTAATATAGAATCGACACAATTTGCAAAAAAATTGTGTTAAATTTTATGTAGGTTTTCTTGATTTTCCTCTTAAATTTTGCTGATTAGTTTTTATTTAAGTACAGGAAAGTATTTAGGAAATTCAGTATTTTAGGAAATAATAAATTACGTAAAATAATAATGTTAATGCACAGTAACAAGGCCCCTTAACTGTCTCAAGGAAAAATGCACACTAATAAAATAATATTCGCAGTCCATAAGGGTGTGGTTCCACTGAGGCGGAGCGGAG
This sequence comes from Hesperia meskei straton, assembly GCA_018248915.1. NCBI lineage: Eukaryota > Metazoa > Arthropoda > Insecta > Lepidoptera > Hesperiidae > Hesperia > Hesperia meskei. The sequence continues at coordinate 1,034 of DWJQ01001127.1, forward strand.
CGGAGCTGTGCGCGATTCACAAATCACATGGCTTGAAAGCTCCGCTTATTGTGCCTCGCGTGATTTTCAAGGCATGTGATTGGTGAATCTCGCACAGCTCCGCTCCGCTCCGCCTCAGTGGAACCGCACCCTTATGGATTAGGTGAGACTCTAGTAACCTTTTCTCTTGATATTTTTCTTGATGGTAAATAATCAATTTAATTGTGAGCTTTCAAATGTACTTATCTATTATACCACTTCATGTAGAGTAGGTACCTACCTACTGCAAACGTCTGGGGTAATCCCTAATGGTTACCTTCCAACTTTCTATAACTCTACTTAAAACCTGTAGAATGTCTTAGATGCGATCTTTTTAATCTGCAAGGAAAATATTGCGGGTTATTTTACGACTCATTAAAATAAATATGAATGCAATATAGGTAGGAAATGTAGGACATAACCTATTGCTAGGTACGTAGATATTCTTCTGACCAAGTAGGTAAATCTAGGACAATCAGGAGTGACCCAGTAAATCGAGCGACGATTCGGGTTCGATTCGGGGCATTCAAATAATCAGTTTTAATCGAGATGTTTAATCATTTTTCAGAATAGGGCAGCCATTAGTAGATAAATTAAAATTGCAAGTACCTAGTAAGTATAGGAGTGTAGGTACTACCGAAGTAACTATTTTCTAATCTGTGGTACTACATACCCTGTTTGCGTTCGTTACGCAATTAGTTTTACTTTTAATGGTGCCCGCCCTTGTGATTCATTCATTTTAGATTAAAAGCCAGAATATAAAATGCCTTAAGTAAATTTTGTTTACAAGCTAAATTGAACCGTGATGCCATATCCTCGAGGACTCAAGTATGGGTTACCTATAAGTACCTACATCAATAAATACCTACATGGTAATGAGTATAGTTTTTTCTTTTATTCATTTTGCTTCTTTTTAAAATGACTGTTTTTTTAATGTTTTTTAAATGCCCACGGTATATTATCATAGCCTAGGCATTCAAATTCGGACCAAAGTTCAAACCATGGATAGATGGATATCTATCCATTTATCTGACCTATTGCTGAACTTGGGCCTCCATTCAGCATCCAACTTAACAGTTACGAGCCTTCAAACACTGAGGAAATAGGTCATATGGATTTTCTTTCGACGAGTTGGATATTTAAGTTTACCTGCTCGATCTTGTGTAGGAATGTTTCCATGTTTAGGAATACAAGAATATAAGGAATATATCTAGATAATAATGACTATTACAGGGGCCGTATTTTCGCCTTACAGGTAATAAGGCGCTGTCTCTGTCACCCACGCGTTGTGAACGTAAACTGTCTGGAATTAAGACTTTATAATAAGGGGGCAGGAGTCTTTATTAACGAAATATAACCCAAAATAATATTTTTAGAATTTTTGTCTGTTCGTTTATTGGCTTCTTTCGTTTTGGCTAAATTGATTTGTACGGTTTTCACTAATATGTTGTGTTAAGCTTCACTATACAGTGTTTGTTTTATTCCTATCAGTTAAAAATAACACAGACCTAACATTTTCCGAATTTGGCTAGGTACCTACTAAGGGACTGGTTTCTCGAAGCACAGCAAGGATGGATTTAGTAGTTTCAAATAAGGAAAAGACTCCACATCGTACAAAAGAAACCGAGTATCGCGAAAGAAGTTAGGGACAAAAGGTAAAAAAAAATTTTGGCACGTTACACGCATACTAGTTTCATCTCATGTCCTAAAAATGTCCTATATTGCTTTAAATTAGCGATTTCGCGAATGAGATCTGTTTTATGATAGGAGCATACGTGACATGACTTTATTCTATGACCATTATAATGGCGATTCTCAACATTTTTAGTAGAAACCAACGAGTTTTGCATTGCGGAACGAGATTGTTGTAAGTACCAAAATACCTACCTATGGCCTGCGAATATGTAGCTAGTGAGACGTAATACAATTAACAATGATTGGGTCCTTCAAGACCGGCGGCTTGCGTCGATCCTAAGTAATCGACAAAGTTAAGCAACTTCGGACGCGGTCGGTAGTTGGATGGGTAACTGCTAGTGCAAAATTTCTTGAGCACTTCCGTGCTTCGGAAGTCTAGGAACAAACATTTTACCAACTAAGCTATAATACTACTGATAGGCACCTACCTACATCGGTAAGGAATAACCCTCAACGCTTCAAGTATTTAAATTGAAGGCGTGGTACGGCCTGAAATTCTAATACATTCATCACCCACTTACAGAGCCTATGTTGTTTGACTAATTGCTATCTAGAAAGTTGAAATCCATTCTCCTTACACTGTACTTTATACTGCTCTATAACTTAATGCAAAAGTACAATGGGAAATACAAGAAAATTACCTGGTATTTTCAATAGGTATAAGCAACACAAACAAATATAAGCGATTGTTGTAAATTTTAACTTTGTATTTAACATTTGTATCTGTATGTTATCTGTTAGGTACTTACTGTGGGTATGTGATTAAATAATATTGAATGAAATTGTTTAAAATAACGACTTCGTTGAAAATGATTTTTACTCTTGTATAAGTATTGGACCCAGTCGCATGAAATGAAACGCTTTTGAAATAAGTAGAATTTTACTTTTGTTGTTTCACATATCGACGGTGAAGTGACAATAACTTATAATAATTTTTAGCTTAGCTTAGCTTTACGAGTCTTACGAGGTATTTCCTAATTAATTTTTAATTAATGCCGTTGACACTTAGGAGATTTGGCTAAAACACGAAAATAACGCATTTTAATCGAAAATATTAAAGTCCCTTTGACTTTTTCGAATATGGCAGTTAGGAGTTAATGACATTTCACCGTCGATATTATATTTGGTTTACATTATAAACATCGCTATTTCACTTAATTTGGGTTAAGTCTGATGAACTCTACATTTACGTCCTTAACACATGCTCATATTCGTAACGTAGACGCTATTGTTAAGTTAACCAGTTGGCCTTAAAGTTCTAGTATTACTAATTAACCCAGGAAATCTGTGTCAACGTACAGAAACACTGGTCGAAAAGCATACAAATCTCGATGTTTTCACCCCAGTATGTGGACTAATTGGATAATTACCACAACAATACTGTCGTTAAATGCATTATTTATAGTGCCTGCATGGGTGCACCGTTGGTTGGGAAGTTTACATGTGCATCTGAATTTAAATCAGAATGAATAAGGAAAGTTCGTCAGCTAAGTAGGTACATACCTACCTCGACAACGTCAGTTAGATGTATTTACTGCAAACTCAGTAACATGTAGGGTATTTTTTATACAGTTAGGTACCTACTACCGTCAATGTAATTTTAGCTTAGTTACATAATAAATATGCTGTTATTAACTAAGCTAAAATTACATTAATTAAATATGAATTCATAAATATTATATGGTAGTTTGAACGTTGCATGCCTGGACGAGGGGCCCGAGTTTGAATCCTGCATGCCCAACTTATTTTCAAAAATGATGTGAGTATTAAATTTAATTATTGCTTACTTCGGGGCACGAAGATTTCGTGAGGAAGATTGCAAATCTGTGAGTCCTCCATAACGTTCTAAGAGGTGTGTGGAGCCAGCCATTCTACGTGTGGACTAGCCCAACCCTAGCTCTACCCTCAAATGAAGTACAGAGACCCATGCCCAGCAATGGAACAGTTAAGGGTATCCTTTTAAATAAGTGGGCAAAAGGAATAAAATTAATTATAACAGTCAAAAACATATTTTTTAAAGAGCTTATTTGATTAACTGTTACGACATTTTCTACATGTATTTACTCGTATACTTATTTTTTTACTTTTTATTATGACAGGTACTTTTTATTATACTTATTTTTGTTTATGGCAATAGCAAGTAAAAGTAAATGACCAAAAAATCCACTTGAACTAAGTAGTCATCCTCTTCCTTGACATCTGTAACACCAAAGGCATGACTGATGCGTTATCGGCCACGGGCCAAGAAAGAAGTAAACAAAATTTAAGTTAAGGCTATTATAGGGTAGGTACCTACTCTGTGATTATAGCATGATCTCTTATCAGTAATCTTATCTCATGGCAGGTTACAAAAACTGGATGAACGGCATGTAACGCATATTTTCGTGATTCTATCTGTTTTTATAGTCGTAGTGTAAAGTTACACCAAGTTACCAAGTTACATCACATGATAGGGACTAAAATTTTGAACTCGGAATAACTTAACACTACATTTATTAACAAAAACTACAGTAGGTATTGTAGATACTTACTCCACGCACTTTTGCAAATAAAATAAAAAAAAACTATTCCGCTATTATTTTAAAGAGAGCAACATTATGAAATGTTTAAGTCCCGCACGACATGTTCCGACCTGATTACTAATGTCGTAAACCAATCTTCTTTATCTAAGTATCACAGTTTTGATACAAGCATAGATGTTACGTCGACGGTATATTTTAGTTTTCGCTTTCATTGCATTGCGTGAACCAGCGGGGGAGAATTAGATTGCTCGAGAACTCAGATGAGTGGTAATTGTATTGTCGTATAGGTACTTATTTATTACGAGCTGAGCCCGCGATTTCGTTTGTGCATAGGAGTTTTTCACTTGTGTATCTGGATTCCGCGGGAATTACGGGATAAAAAGAAGCCTATATGTTGCTGCACAACGTCCTTTATCTCCCAATAAAAGTCCCATAAAAATCCGTTAAGCCCTTCCTGAGATTAGCCCGGACAAGCAGACGGACACATAGATAGACAAAAATATAGTTTTAGTATTGTGTAAATAGGCACTGGAAAACACTGTTACATATTTAACACATTACATATTGAACACAAACAGACCCTTCAATTTTATTAATATGTAAAGATATAGGTGTATAGATTTTACGTGAAGCGAAAGAAAATTCACTTGAATTGTGACCGTGCGTGACCGTGTATCGTAATTGGCATTACGGTGCTGTGTGGTATGTTTTGTGATGTTTCATTTGGACAACGCGGCTACTTTATTGCTGTAGTTATTGTTATTATATTTTTCCGTGCTGAGGAGTTTCCATCCTCGTTTCCTCTCATTTGACAAGTAGGTAGGTACTTCTATTATAGAACCTAGTATCGTCAGAATATAAAATGATAGTCACTATAGAATATGATTATCTTTGTTTTCTCATATTTAGGTTGCCCTTCTGACCACGAAATGCAAACATTTGCGAGAAACAAGTAAATGTAGATATATAACTTTTATTATGTTAACATATTTAGGTTTTTTTCTATAATGCCCTTAACGCAGTTGCCATGATTATAAGCACAAATATTAATTACTATGCAAACGATGGTTTGCATCGCATTTGGTAATTGGATCCTCGGGGAGCTGACTCGACTAACTATGTTACCCATTAAAGAAGCGAAGCAGGAAAAGGAACACCGCTAACCCAGTGGCCAACTGGCGAGGCGACATCGAACGATTACACCGCCCGAGCACCATTCCGTACCGGTACCGCTGCGCTAACGCTCGCAGATTCATTACGAATACTTCACCGCTATTAAACGTTCGACCTTATGACGTCTCGGCCATAATCAGCCATCATGAAGACCAGCCTATCACCCTGGGGTGCGTCCACGCTCTATTGTTTTACAAAGAGGAAAGCGGAGGACGCGACTTGCATCGCAATTAGCGAAGAGAGTTTCGGCTGCCAGTGAATACAAAGTCGTCATCGATAGGCCGGACAAATTGCAGACGGACAAGGACTCGAGGAAGCGTACATCAATTGTAACCTCTCGGGGAAATTGTCGCGGATTATTTGGAACAGATTTCATGGAGTAGTGTTTGTTATGCGTGCTTGCGAGTTTGCGAAATTTTGGCAGGAACTCAACAAGGTGTATGGTGAATAATCAGCTGATACATCTTGTGATGATCGCAACAGAAGGACGCAGTTGAAGTGATTGATAGTGCTTGTTGCGTTAACGAGGTTCGGTTGCCTTGGCTTGTTCGCGAACATTTTATTCCTTTTAGTTTTAAAAAGTGGTGAGTGAATTTGTATGTTTTTTGTTAGTCCTGAATATATTTTTTGGCCTGTCCTGAATAAAGGTTAAATATTTTTTGGCGATTTTTAAAGTTGACATCTGAATACATGCAGCGAAAAAAGTTACTTCCAATTTAAAGAGAGGTTTAAAAGTCTATTTTATAAATAACTAGCGGCCCGCCCGCGGTTTCACCCGCGTGGATCCCGTTCTCGTGGGAATATATGCATGTATTATACATAAAAACCTTCCTCTTGAATCACTCTACCTATTACAAAAAACCGCATCAAAATCCGTAACGTAATTTTAAAGATTTAAACATACAGACAAACAGACAGACAAAAATAGCGACTTTGTTTTATACTATGTAGTGATTCAATCAAAAAAAGACGATTAATTATCTTTTGTATCGTAGAGTACCACTTTACAATTAAAATAAGTAAAGTTGAGGTAGGGACAGACCTGGATTTTCCTTTTATTTATTAGTATCAAGTCATATTTAAACGTTCTCAATGTCTGGTTTGTAGGATAATTGACGCAGGTTATTGACCGAATGACATTCGCGCGAGTAATTTCGTTATTAATAATAACAAATCACCGAATATTGTAATAGTCACAATTTTAACATACACTATTTATTAGCAGTATAATTTTAACTGTCTGGAGTCTGATAGTCTAATCGTTGGAATGCTCTTTTTTGCAAACTTATATTTGACACAATAAGGACATGATACATTTAATTAGATATCAAACAAGTTTTGAAACAAGTACACACACACTCCGCATAGTGGCTTTGTGCCACAAACACAACTTGGTACAATTATATTTGCCAGTGAAATTGAGGAGACTGGTGTTGGATAATAAAGGACTTGTTCTCTACATTTTAAGTTTTTCTCTAAAAAATATAGCACCTTTGTGCAACGGTGGTACACTCACAAAATAATTATGTGCAAAATACCTACACGAATAAAGGATTTTGAATTTGAAGCGAAATGGATTTTGAAAGCTGCAATTTGATCATAGCCCATTTAAAATAAGAAAATAAGAAAAATAGGTATTACACAGGGCTTCCAGGGAGGTTTATTGCATTTGTCGGTAGGTAGGTAGGTTTTACAATTTTTTACAAGTGAAATGAGGCGAACATCTCAGTCCTCTGGGGTAGCAAGTATGTGACTTAATTAGAACGGGACTCATACCTACTAATGAATACTGGACTATTATGAACATCAACTGTGTAATTTAAATGAATTATCATTAAATTGAGTACCTAGCTATCTACAGGAAAAGTCCTGACAATTCTCAACATCTTCACAGTATGTTCTTTGTCTTAATGTTCTCCATGGTTTCAAAGTTGAGCGTTTTTTTTTATGTGAAATCGCTCTATTTCCCAATTGTGTCAGAAAATTTGGGTCTAGCCGTGCCTAACTCAATAATGCGTTGTGATCATTGATTATTAGATCGATGGTTGTGTTGATGATAAATTAATTATTTAATGGTGTACTGATGAACGCTTACATACCCTGGATCATTAGAAATCATCAGAATAAAGGCCCGAAAACAAATATGAAACTGATAGATAACTTCTCTGGCCTTGTCAAGATTTTCCAAAATCTCAAGCCCTTCCACTGATAGACAGTAAACAAGGCTATAATTATTGTCAATTATTTACAAATATTACCTACATTATTCAATATCAACATCATCCAATGTAAAACAAACAAAAACAAACCATAATATCTGTATTACGTAGGCTTGAACTGCACCAATTACAACCAATCCAATTAGTTCAAGTTCATGTTGAATACCAGTTCTTGGAGTTTACAACTTGGTCGAATTTTATCGCTTCATTTTGTTGATAAACATTTTAAGGCTCACCATGCACTGCGAAATTTCGCCGCGCTATATTTGTAGCGATTCTAAGTGTTGAATTTCACGCACGATGCTGCGGATAAAATATTTCGTATTTTTCCCGTATGTATGTATAATTTCCACCAATTCCAAGAACCCACTCTGCGTAGTTTATGCCACTTTGCATTCAAGTAAATTTTTAATACATACATAGGTTCAAAACATTCGAGTTCAATCTACCAAAACAAAATTCGCATAGTGGATTTAGCGATAAAACAGAAATTTTTATGTGGAATTGTCACTCGTATTCTATACGCAAGTGCGAGTTTTATACCTAATGCTTTCCATATCAATTCAGCGATCTCAATATTAGTTGCGAGGTAACCTCAACGTTTTCATACAAAATACTGTAACACAAATTATTTGATTCGGATGTGTTTCAGTGCTTGTTAACTGATTTTTGTTTATAAAAGATATGGTCAAACAGACGTACGGGTCACCTGATGGTAAGTGGTCATCGTCGCCTATGAACTCAAGCAACACCAGCGAAGACACAGGTACGTTGCCGGGCTTATAGTAACACTCCTTGTAAAATAACCCAAATCATAGAGCTATATCATATTATACTATTCATAAAATTATACTAAATGAAGATTAACGGAAGGTTTATGTTTATTAAAAATACAACATAGTAGTATTATTTATTACCTACAGTTAATTTAATACACTGTAACTTATAATTTTCTGTTAACATAATTAGTTATTTTTCACTGGCCATTAAATTATTTAATACCAAATTAATGGTTTATTCTTGAGCAGTAGTACAGATTCTAAGTTGCAGGGAGGTAGGTACCTTCTAGGAATTCTTATTTAGGTACTTTCCAGGCTTTCCCTCCTGACCGACCAATCTTCTACAAGTAATTCTTTACCACCCAGCCTTAATTCACTTTGTTCATTCGACTCATTCATTCAATTCACTTTTTGTAGACTTTTTGTAGCTGGGTTAGCTTTAGTTCAATAAACCATTTTATTCATGACAGTGAAATTCATGTTAGATAGGTACGCTGATGTTTTTATATTAGAACTTCAGAAGTGACTTACTGGGGTTAAAAAATAATTTAAATTGGTTAGATTTTTACAGATTTGCAATATCACACGTTTGAACAATAAAGGCATATTTCGCTTTTCGTTCCATAGAAATTTTCACAACAAAAGATATTTGGCATTTTTTAAAGTCGATGACAAACTTTTAAGCGTTAATATACCTAAAGAATAATTATTTTGCGATTTATAACATTTATTTAACGAAAGGGTTATTGGGTTTGGTTGAAAATAATTTATTTTGATACAAAATATACCTAATATAAATGATGTTAATAATAACCCCTTTCAAATAAAAGTTTGTGATCATCATACTAATAAAATGACAATACTATTTACATAGATAAAGTGCCTTTAAACTTTCATTCGCAAAATGTAATGTAGATACCTACTATTAGGACCTGCTTAGGTACGTCAGTGGCCACGTAAATGCAAAAATTATTTAAATTTAATACCTACGTACTCCTTACACAGGTACGCCTGAAGTTGCCAAACCACAACTACAGTAATAAGGTTTTGCTGAATAGGGTTGCCAATTTTTTGATTTGAATTCCAAAGAAAATATTTACGACAGTTTTGCGACAATTTGTTATGGGACAGGCTAGTAAACATAACATTGTATTTTAATTAAATATCTTAAGTTAAAAAACATCTTTATCTATAATCTTCCGTTACTGACGAAATTACACAGATTATTTTATCATTACCTAAGTATCACATGCCTCATTGGAGTTTATCCCAAAAAAATAAACTATCTGCATATTAGCATATATGTATAATAAATATATATGTTTCATGTAATTCATTTAAATTATGATTAAATAATATATATACCTGCAGATTAAGACAGCATGGCCTTAGACTATAACATTGAAATGTAATAAATCAACAAGTGGCAACCCTACGTTAAACCGCAAGTTAAAGCAGCCGCAAGTTAAAACAATAACACATTTGGTTGATGAAATGTCGCGATTTGTCGACCACCGCGACTTTGCAATATGTTTGAATCTAGAATTTCTTGAACCATTCATGAGGCTTTGTTCTACCGCCATTTAGCCTACTTCTGAATCTAAATTGCATTTCCATACTGAGTTTGCTGCACAATTTCTTTTTATACCTATTCCTGATGCAGTATAATTAGTCCTAATACGTATATGGTTACGTATATACCTACATACCTTATAGAGGAATTGGTAAAATTATCGCTAAGCAATCTTATTTAAACATTATATTAAATTACTCAATAATATTTCATTTATTCATAAAGTAAATACTTTAGATAAATGTCATATAACGAATAATAAGTACAAGCCAATTTGTGTTTCCAATCACTGATCATAAAATGATCGACATATTAATATGGTTGTTGAAATATATTATCTGTGCAAACTAGTTTATATTTAATTATGAAACCGATTTTATTGTATATAACATAGGTATTTGAATCGTGTAATTGTGGGAAACAGTGATATTTCGAAAAAGCCCTTTACTTTTTTTTCTCCCATACAAAAAAACTCAATATTTTTCTTCTCTAACGTGGGATTACTCAAAGCCCTTATATTTTAGTATTGTACGTGGGAGAAATTGGGTTTCTATGAGTAAGGAGCTCAAAATCTAGACCACTAAGCATAGGTCCCGATCTATAAATGTAAACAGAGGAAGGACGTTAAATTCTTTCGGAGGTCTTCTCGGCTTAATTTCGACACTTAAATTGGTCACTAATAAGTGATGCAGAACAAAACACATTATTATA
>DWJQ01001128.1:0-11723 GCA_018248915.1 Hesperia meskei straton
CCGCGCGAGCCGCCCCCCCCGCCCCCCACCCCGCCGCTACCAAAGATACTTGTCGCCCCCCGCACCCCGCCCTCCCCCCGCAGCGAGCGCGAGGCGGCGCCCACACCCCCCCTCCGAGAGGAACCCCCCTCCGATGACGTCACTAACTCCGATACGCCTTGATGATGCTAGGTAACTATAAGTATAAAATCGTATAAACTTTATGGTTGTAACAAAAGTCATTGATACTCCCATGGTTCATTATGAAGTGTATTTTTTTTATCCAATTGATTTATTTAGGAAAAGGTAAAAAGCCGTTAATGTAAAGGAATTTATTAGATGTGTCGCAGGAAAATGAAATAACGGTAATTTGATGTAGTCCTTAAGGAAGGCGATTAATGCATGTGAGATGAAAGAAGTTAAAGAAAAAAAAGTCTGCGTTTAATTCTAATCTCAGACTTGCTTTAGTAAAAAGATGAAACTTTCAAATTAAAATTAAATTGAAATATTAAAATATTTGAAATGTTAAATGTTAAAAAAGAACATAATTATACGGAAGACAAATATGGGGGTGCTAACTTAAGTCAATGAAACAACTTTTGATGAGGGCTTTTGTTTTGATTTAACCCAACATTATTCTTGTGTGTGCTTGATTTTGACATGAATTGATTCTACCTTAGGGATTTGATCAAACCCCCGTTTTCATAATTCCCTTGCGATAAATACGTGAAGTCTGTATGGTACATTGAAGTTTTCATAAGATTTGTTCCACGGATGGTCAATTATATTATTATCGGGCCTTGTTAACAACGTAAAATATTTTTATTTTTTAAACCAATGTTAGTAATGTAAAACTATTGTCATAAAACTATTTTTGTATATCTTTTGATGGTGCTCAGTAGAGCATAGTGACGGTGAATTGAATTTCATTAAGTAAACCTTTTTCGTGATCTCTTTTTACATTTTAATCTTTTTTCTTATGTCTTGCACTGAACTTTTATATGCATTTTGTCACCGTGGTACATGGTGTGTATTTACACTATCATCATTAACTATTCAATTAGGTTTATCCACTTGCGTAATTTATGAATGTAGGATAGGCAAATTTGTTATTTATGGAGTTTATTCATCTGGCTATTTGTTATAAAAATCATAATGACATATCAATTATGATATTTTTTTGTATTAATATTAATAAGGTACATTTAGATATTTACTAACTGACATATCAGCTAATATACTCATAGCTTTCCGTCATAATCATTTTTATGAGTTTTTTTTTATTTGACAATTGGCAATTATTGAAATAGTCCTTTAAATTACCCAAAGCACCCAAATGACTTCTACTTTATTTTCCCACTTGCATTTAATGTTTTATAATCATTGCACTGTACTCATAGTTTACACTAAGTCGAAATAATAAAGTATACAGTAACCTACTCCAAGATACTACGAATTAGCTGGTATTCTAGCCTAGATTAACAAACAATTATATCTTTCCTCTGTAATATACACCTATTTGTAAGGATAAAACGGTACATTTTTTATTTACTTTTAATGAGTTCGTATTGTCGCAGAAATCAACTTTTTTGTCTGCCTCTGAACAGATTCATTACACTAGACACATTTGTAGCTTATATTACCGTCTGCGGAAAACGGTGAAGTTCTAATAGCATTTAAGCTCTTTCAGTGTACTTGTTACAGCACAAATGTTTAGTGTCCATGATGATAAAAGTTAAAAATCTTATATCTTTCAGAACATCCTATATTATATATCTTCTAAATAAAAAAAACTAGGTGAACAAGAAATTTATAGCCAATCATTATTTGGTGATATAGGGCACGGGGAACAAGCATCCCCGTGAGGCCACTGTGACCATTTCTGATCTATTGTGGCCATCTCTTAGCGTCACGTAGCCAATTAGGAAGGCATAGGAAGGTTTTTCTTGGGTTCACTTAACGAAGTGAAGCAAGAGCGGGTTAACTTAAATATAAATATAAAAAAGTGAGATAATTCATTAGGATTTTTATCTAAAGTTTACTCACATACATGACCGTTCTTTGCACTTCTATCTTACGTAATAATAAATATCGAAGTATGAAATATTTGTAATATATTATTTAGTAGAACATTGTGGATGCACTTGTTACATTCCACTTTTGTGTTGTTCCACAATAGCTCTTTATATTTTATAGTGGTTTATTTATACCTTGCCCTCTTTGTATGTAAGTGTTGGATGTAGTGTGTACAAATTTTATAGATATTATTGAATAAGCAGGAGACACGAAACCGTTTAGTGTAAATCAAATTTCAACTTTATTAATATTTTCAAAATATATTTAATTTATGTTTTCCATTGTTTCTTATTATTATTTTCCTTTTGTGTTCTGAATCATCATTTATTGCACATTTTTATACTTGTTAATCAACTTCAAATTATATCACATTTTATTATTCTCAATTGTGATGAAATAAATATTGCTCAAATAGTGCCAAAATATAATGAAAAGGGAATGTTTATGGGGCAGCTATTGGTAGCTAATTGAACAAAAATATTTACACACAAAATTACGGTGATACTAAATGAAATGGAATGCGAAATGTTAGAGATTGAGAGTGTCATATTGTGAAAGTTCTGTGCAATAAGAGCAATAATCTCAATGTCAGTACTTGGCTCAATATAATCTGACAATAAAATTGAAATTCTAAAGTTATTATGATGGAGGCAACAAATTAATATATTTTAATGTATTTTTTCACAATGTGCTGATAATCCATATTATTATCATTATTAAGTGTATGTGAATTATATGTGTAATAAACTATTTTTATCATAATATAACCATTGCCTTGAAATGTACATATGTGTGAAATCACAGGCATACTATTGGCACATTGTGGAAGTTATTAGTCTAGTTTTTGTGATATATATTATATGTTAACGTATAAGTACTAAGGATGAATAAATTTTCTCTAAATAAATTATGCTTTTGTTTCATTTTAAAAATGTTTTCGTGAATTGAGAGACGTATTCGCAATCTATTTACGCGACGCGCGCTGCTAATATTGATACAGTTGTGTCACACGTTAATTAAATAGACGTAAATGGTATCCTAAACTCAACGTTAACTAATGTATAAAACGATAATAGCCAACCATGTCCAGTGTATAATTAGAGGCCAAGACCGTAACTTAGTTTTCAATAATTTTTACGTCATATATTATTTATATCATGAAATTAGCATCACATATTTTGTTATTGCTGGTTGTAAGGGTAAGTAAAATTTAGTTTTCTTTTGTCATTTTTAATCTACTTTTGTAGTAGTGCAACTGATTGTATAATATAGAGACATATGAAAGATATTGCAAACTATGGATGCCATTTTTATATTTTAATGTTAAGAGAAAATAACATCCTTTTGGAACGATTAAATTTTTTAAATAATAATATGGAAAAGAAATTCAAATGGCACATTTGATTGTGCCGCAGGTTTATTTGAAGTATCGTTGAAGTGAATGTAGTTTATTCGTGTTAGTGTAGTGGTGTTCATGTAGTTATAGTGATATACGTTCCTCGTTAAAACATATCCCATCCTTATTCGATGTTTACTTCTCTTAATAAAATTGGATAATTACCTATTTATTTAATAGCGCTTCCACTATTTATATGTTATTAATTATTTTGAAGTTATTATGTTGTGATCCAGTAGTGACTACGACGTGACCCCATAGTTACACTGTAATAATATATTCTAATTGAAATTCCAGTATTATATTCCGCCAATTTTTTTATTTACAGATTAATGCATCATTCTTTGACTCTATCAAAGGAGCAATGTCGTCAGTAGAAAGTTCATTTGGAAAGCTTTTAAATGATGTTGTCAGTGATGTGAAGGCTACTGTGCATTGCACCATATTAGCCATGGAACAAGTATTGGCAATGAATGGAGTAGGGCCTGAACCAACACCTAATAATGAATGTTATAAAGACGACATTAACATCTATGTCGATATCGACACAATGAAGGATAATCGAAATTCATTCTCTGAAAAAAATATGGAACAAGACATACATGCTTCTATTTCTAAAGTTAATGAATCGCTAAGTCATATATTGGATAATACTGGTCACGAAAGGATAGAAAAAATAAAGAAAGAACTAAAGCATGAAAGTAATCGTCTGACCGAAGTCAGTTTATTATTGAGAAAAGAATTGGAAAAAATATCACAAGACGTGAAAAGCAGATTCCAAAATGTAGATCTTGATTCCGATAAAACATCTTTAGAATCTGTACGGAACGACATGAAAATACTTTACGAGGTGGAAAAAAATGATAAAAATGCGTCTGAGGAAATAGGTCAAGTGCTTAATGAGGCCCTTAATGTGCTTCACATAAATCCGCCTAGTGAAATTAGCTCAGATGAAGCAAAGATTATCGTGATCATGAAGGAGCTTGAACAAGAATCAACTAATAATACAGTTTCAAATGATGAATGTTACCCAGAATACTCACAGCCGAAAGAAGACCTTTCTGCATTACAAACTAATTTAGGCCACAAATTGATGCCGGTGGATACTCAGATAAATGTCGACGATGTAGCCGCTAAGGCTTTAAATAATGTCGAAGATGTAGCCACTAAGGCTTTTAAGAATGTCAAAGATTTAGCTACAAAGGCTTTTACTGATAATGACAAAGGTCTGAAAGAAGTTTCCCACTACATAACCGATAAAACCAGCAGTTTTGTAACTAGCACGTCAACTAGTGAGAAAACGTATAACAAAAATAGGTATACCAAAAATGACGCAACGAGTTCAAAAATAAATGTAGATAGGTCGTCTTCACTAAATTTTGGTGGGACAAAAAGCGAAGGGATGAAAGAAATTGAAGAAGCAATGGATATTATTAATGAGGCTGGTCAAACACAGACATTGTTGGATAATTTCTTTGCAAAAGGACACGGTACTGACGCTTTTGAGAACCCCCATATGTTAAATTTTGAGAAGTAAATTATTTTATATAATTTAGTTCTGTGAAGTTCTTTTATGCAGTATTTAATTTTTATGTTAATATCTTATTGTTAGTGTACATACATACATAATGAGCTATCATTTTATCGTCGCCGCCTATAAACACTATTTACATCGAAGGAATCGACCATGCTTTGTCAAAGGAGAAGAAAAAAGGAAACGCTGCGCTATTTTCTTGACACTGCAGCCGAAACAAGTGAAAATCTTGGTTATTCAACAGAGTGATATAGTAGAGGTCCAAGTGTTTAAATTCCAACCGTCGTGTTCGGGTACCTACCGGTGGGATTAAGCTACCTGGTATTTGGGGTAGTACATAATACAGTGAAACGAGTGCGGGGCAGTGGTCCACAGGGGAGACTGTTCAATAAATCTGTGTCCCTTGTACTGTAACTTTTCCACCAACAGAAGATAAATAAAATTTGATGGAATCCATCTGACTAGTGCAGTAGTTACTTCTTGATAACTTTTAAGATAGATAGAAAAACACAGCTGTTCTATGCAATAACGATTTTATTAACAATATAAATAACTTACTTACAAATTTATTCTACAATTGAGCTGCGCTATTCTACTGCGAGCAGTCCAATGTGCTTGTATTTATATTTATCTAGGTACATTATTATTACTCTCTTCGACCTAATACTAATCTATGCACCAATGCAATAGGTATCTAGTTCGTACACCTTCGTACTAACTAATACGAGCACAATAACAAAGTAAATAATAATTGTCCTATATTATATTAGTATCATTTTTGAGCGTATTAAGTTGATGCAAAAATACATATGTTACTTACCTACTTAAATAGTGTGGGTACCAACTTCATTTAGTTTTTAAGGTTGTATTCTTTTATAGGTCGTAGAATACTTAAATCTTATACCAAATACGCTTGCTTAGAAAAATCCAATGAAGTATCTAATGAGCTTAGGTTATTGATTGGTCGTTGCGAAGATTTATCAATAACCTAAGATAATAAGATTGATTTCGTAATAGGTACAGGTAGTATACAGTGTGTCCGGCTTCGGTCTGTACAAACTTATAGGGCGTGATTCCACATGGAATTCGGACCTTGGTCATAACTCACCTCAGAGAGCGCTGTGTTCAAACAACGAGTTCTCGGTTATCCGTTCTCAGAATTGCGTTTTTGGTGTCGTTGTTTAGGTAAACTTAACATCTGATAGACGAGTTAATAAAAAATAATCATGCTCGGGGCATTTTTCTGAAAAATCTTAAAAAAATAAAAAAACTATGTAATTTTTACCATAAATTCTGCATTTAATTTATTATTTTAATATGTAGAAGCCAGTTTTTGAATTATTTTAGATATTAAATCGATGGCCCCTACCAGTGCGTAAAAACTAATTTAGTTTTGAAGAAGATTGCACCTAAACTTTTTAAGTTATAGTACTTTTACTGTGCATGGTCCAAAAAAAAATATAAAAAAATTAAAATGGCTGTAGATCGAGGGGAGTCGGGTTTAGACCTAGTAGTATGTAGAAGAATTTTATTCATAAAATAACTCGTACTACACGCACTTTAAGGTTGTACAGACCGAAGCCGGACACACTGTGTAATATGTAGATGTCAATTGAGATAAGTATTGCATCAACTACATACAATCGCAGTGATAACCGTTCACATTAATACAAAAGCATTAATTTATCGTTTTTATTTACTTTTGTTATATTTTGTACACATGTATAATTAAAAACTTTTATTAATATTTAAACATTTTTATTTCTTCAATTCCTGACCTATTCATTGGTTTAATAAAATAATTCAGACATTTAATCCGTATTTACAGCGAGTAACTTTACAGAAAAATGTTTTTACATCAGTTTAACAACTAAGTTATCATCAAAATATTTGATGAAATAAAATGTTACAATATACAAGTTAACGGTAGTATTAATTAATGAACTGATCAGGATCACCTCGTTTTAGTTCTGATGTTTTTATTAATACTTACTGCGGAAATTCAATAATTAGTGAATTCCCTGGACATTCGTTCACAAAATTGAGCAATCGTCACTTAAAAGTTAATCGTTTTATTGTACTAACTATCATAAGGAGCTCAAAGTTCATTGCGTAGGATTCTTATAGAATTTAGATTGATGATGAGCGATGATTTGAGTTGGTAGGTACTCTCAGTACAGTACCTAGTACCTACCAATTTGTAGTTTGTACCCACCGTAAACACGCCTTTAACAATCAAGTATGGTTTGAAATTCGGGTATGCAAACAAACTTCAGAGTGTTTAAGTACATGTTCTATTCTACGATTATAAAGATAAATTTTAGAGAATTTCATGGAAGTACGAAGAAGAAATGAGTATCTAGACGAAGTTCCTAGTTAAAGTTAAGAAGATAATTAATTTTATTACTTACTAAGAAAGTACAATATTTTATTCGATGTCTACAACAGTAAAATGAACACAAAAATAATAGAATCGCAAAATAATGTCTACTTACCTCATGCGAATTGTTAAGACAAATGTGATGAACTGCTGACTTTTGGCATTCTTATACCAATACTTTCAGTTAAAATGCATGTATTTAATAAAATACAGAAATGAATCGAACATAGGTAATTGTTAATTTTCAGGTATGATAAGATAGTAAGTTTAGTATGTATAATATTATAGTTAGAGACAATTCAGCTAGAGACATGACTTTTTCTACATTAACTAGTTATCTAGGCAAGTCTACATAATAACAGTAGTTTTGAACACAGACAGGATTGTTTTGGTGGTGATTCGCTGCATAGCTTTTCATTAGGTACCTACTTATTTCTTACAACCATTGTGCGACTTATTGAAGTCAATACATACTACAGTTATAATTCGTATAACTGTGAAGTTTAAACCATACAAATAATAACATAGATACTTACTAATACTAACGCTTAGTAAGGACGTGAAATTTATGTTTTTATTTACATTTTACACAAGGACATTGATAATGAAGATATGCCTTACTCCTGTTTTACTATATCAGAGTCAAGCAAAGATAAATTTAAGAATAAAAGAATACAGATAGGTATATCTATGTAAATGGACAATAGGAGGTGAGCTTTGTGTTTAGGAATGGAATGAGCAAACTTATTTTCCCGTAGGAATGTAGATTAGGCAGCAAGAAGATACAGACGAAGTTGGCATTAAAGTTTCCTTTGAAGGTTTCGTGGAATAGAACACGTGACGACGGGACGGGGCAGATGAGCGATAGATTTGGATTCAACAGTTCAAATCATGGTTATTAAATAGGGTACCTATTGTAAATTACTTTAGAATTGCTACGAACATCAATTTATACCTTACTGCAAACGGGTATGAATTTTCCCCGGTGTTGAGTGTGCCTGGTTTGCTGCGACAAATTTTATACAGGACTGCAATCCTTGATCTCGTCATTCAGGAGGCTAATCCTTACGACAGAGACGACATCCCTTATATTTTAAGTAAGTATTTGTTAGCTTATCAGCCTTTACATCAAACGCCTACATATCGGTTCGCGACAAAAATACCATTTGAAAGGTGGTACCGTCCTCGACGATATACATAGGTATGAAGGCCGCCTACCAGGAATACAAATTTATTATTACAACATAAATTCATTGTGCTTCTTGAATATCATGGGTAAATGAAAAATTGATGTAAACGATCAATTGTAATATTTATATACCGCGGAGGCAAAATTGTTTGCGCCCTGAAATTCCATAGTGCGGAATAAAACCTTAATATCCCGTTGTATAAAACTGAATGGTAAAGGAAAATGGTTGGCAGTTGGCACATAACGGAATGTCTCAGTCACTAACAAATCTCGTATACCACACGGCAACACACGCACTCGTCAAACGTGACAAACATTTGCTCTAAATCCGGTGAAAACGCTATAAACTTACAAAATATTCTTAATTTCTTTATTACTGAATTTACAATTCATTGCAGTCAATGGGAACTCCAATATTGGGTTCGTTTGTTTGTCAATATTAAAAATTTGTTAACCTGTTCTGGCAGTTTAGGTATTGACATGTTATGAAGGTGGCGGACACCGCACGAGGGATGAGGTGGCGATCTGGTTGAACTGTTTGTCGATGGGCATGCGGTCGTCGTACAGCGTCGGCGCCTGCAGGATGATGCCCGCCGTGCCTACCAGCACGGCTAGCGTGAATATCCATAGAAATAGCCTGTCGAGCACCATTGCGACGTACTTCCAATCTTCTTTCACCTGTATAGATACAAAATGATTAAAATAATGACTACCTAGGTACCTATTCAAATCATTCAACTACCATAATGATTTAATTTCGTTATAACGTTAGTCAAGTGAGTAGGTGGAATTAGGTAGGTCATTATACTTTGAGGACTTGTGCCACTTACAATTAAACCAACTTATCTCTGAAACGAAGAGAGGCGCTGTCGGACGCATTGGACCAATCATCGAGAGGTAGTAACTGACAGATGCATGACCACAAAGTACTTATGAATGACTTTTTAAGATACCTAGCGGCTTTAGTTCCAATTTTTGACATTTCAGAGATAAGTTGGCACTGTATGTTTGTTCTTCATGCATATACATTTTTAGAACAATAGTCGTACTATTCAGCACACATAGAAGATAGCACCTTATCGAGGTGCATTTTCAAACAAAACCACCAACCTTAGTAGAATCCTCGAGCATCCTGGTATGCTCAGCAATGAACCGCACGCAGAAGCAGGTGCGGTGTACCTCGGGCGGGCAGGCGGAGTGGCTGAAGCCGGGCGGCGGGTCGGGCACCGGGCTCAGCGCCTCCTCCTCCGCCGGCAGCGCCGCCTCGCTCGACCCGTGGACCACGCAGCTGCCGCCGAAACGGTTGCTGTCGCCTAGCCTGGAACGTTGAGAAAAGGAGATTCTTAATTAGACCGTACTTTTTTGTGTCGGCGCGGATAACTTCGTCGTTTATGTTTCTGTTTATGGACCACGCAGCTGCCGCCGAAGCGGTTGCTGTCGCCCAGCCTGGAACGGTCAAGAAGGGGGTTCTTATTTGGGCCGTACATTATGCTTTTTTGTGTTCGCGGATTACTTGGTCGTTTATGAGCGGATTTTGATAATATTTTATTGGAAAGTAGATATTCCAATGGTGGTACCATGATAAGGACATCAGGATCTGGTGATAGCATTACAGAGAAATCGAGAGGAACTTTCGAAAATAGTAAGGGCGAGCGAAAATTAATGTTTTCATTGGGTATTTTAAAGCACTTTAATTTAATGAAGATCACGTGTCGATTGATGATGGAGCCGAAACGTCTTGATTTGGGTAGGTATGCGCCGTGGTCTTGTGTTTGGTCGAAGATATGATGAGAACTTTTTCAATTTACATTACCGGAATTTATCTCCCCAACGGATTTGAATGACGTGGTGGAACTTCACTCCATCGATGTACCTATTTAGGTACCAATCTACAATATACAGTACAGCTATCAGGTTAAAGTTCAAATGTAGCAAAGTAAGTTTTAAATATGACCCGACGACGTAAGCGCGATGAGATACGATAGGTACCTACTTACATACATACCTACCACGCGTAACTATTGTCCCCTGGCTGTTGTAATTGTGTACCTACATATTTATGTATATTGTACCCTTGCTAGACTCATTTGGATGCGTTCAACTGTCAAGCGATTCAAACCCTATTGTGCATTAGTTATTTAATACCTACTATCAATTTGTTCATACCGACGCTAGTGAAAATTTGTAAGTTTCCGTATAAGATTATCCATTGATATACGGATATTTCATGCGCTATTGCTATAATTATGGATGTATAGATTACTAAGTTAGCAAACAAGATTGTGTATCACTGTAGCCGTCCGTATATCGACCGTCCCTCAATTATGCCGTCACACCGTTAATTGGCTGAAGCGATTGATTACCCATACTGTTCCGCTCCGCAATATTGTGGGTATGGGTAGTTAGCCTACTTAGTTATCGTATTACCTACCTATTATGGAGCAGGTACATAATTGTCTGAATTAATGGGACGAAGCTACTTGAAATGAACCAATATCTTATGTAGGTACTTACATAAGATTGTAAATCTGTCTAATTCCAAGAGTCAAATATGATTTCAAAAAATATTCAAACTAGAACTAGATGTTGGATTAAGAAGATAACGATACAAATAATTGTAGAAAAATGGACCCCGATCAAAGAAATAGGTAAATTGATTTGGCAAAGTTGCTGGACTTGGTTCTTTTAAAGTTAAATATCTTTGAGGACATGGAAAACTCTAGTTGCGCAGGTTTTCTTATCACGTCTTGTGTACAAACCAAAGGATTAGGTACGTATTTATTAGTTTCTAATAAGTATGAACATAAATGATAGGTTTGAGGAGAAACCGAACTTCTTACAACTGTTACAAGTAAGTACAATTTATTAGGTACCCGGACAGCACGTAGTGTGCGCTAAGTCTTCCTTGCTGGGTATGTTAATAAGGTGTGTGTAGTAATCGAAATATTTACAACTGAAACAGGTGTGTATAGGTAGGTACACTTATCCGTACAGCTACAGCCGCACTGCACGTACGTAGTGTACTTTATGTTTGCCTTGCTGGGTATGTTAAATTATAGGTGTGTGGAGAAACCGAACTTCTCACAACTGTTATGGGTCCCCGAGACGATCAAGCGCACTGGACAAGTCTCACGTGATGACGGTTTCACTTGACGAGGGACTTGACACC
>DWJQ01001129.1:0-11721 GCA_018248915.1 Hesperia meskei straton
CGCGCCAGTATTTGACGCATTATTTTTGTCGTTTTTTTAGTCGTTGTGCGAACTGTGCGCTTATTAATACTTTTTGTAACGATCGCATTCGATATACAAATGTTTGAAGTCCTTATCGATTAATTAAATTTAATCGATGTTATTTAGCAGGTTACCTTCACTTTTAAGCAAAGTCAAACGGTTGTCAAATGTGACCTATTAAAATGGCCCTACTATACGGCAATCATCTTAAACTGTAATATCTTGTATAGGTGGTATTAAATGGACTTGTCCAAATTTTCTTTCCGCATTCTCATGCTTCCATTATCACTCGATCAAATTCTCCAATCCCTGTTACTACTTGTTATTCCAGTCACATTACTTGCAAGCACCATAATTAGGTATATCTTTGTAATTTTAATAATGATAACGTGTTATATTAGTTGGATGATAAACTATTTCTTGTTCATAAAAAAATACTTACATAAAGTCGATTAATCATGCAAGTATGAGTTCATTTCGGCATGTAAATATAAGCAATGATAAGAATGTGGCATTCAAACACTATAATAGATTATGTATCCCTAAAATGTCTTTTTTGTATAAAAAGGTCAATAAAAATCTAGGCATACTCGTAATTTAAAATACATTATTCATCGATCCATTGAAGTGATGTAAGTACCTAATTGAATTCAATTTGGTACAAAAAATAGTACTTACCTATCATTTTGATAGGATTATATATTAAGGGTACTGATATAAAACTGAACAAAGCTTCCATTAACGGTTGATAATTACGATTGAAAGCATGGAAACAATTCATTATGAAACAAAGCATTTCAACTCAGATACACACAATAAGTATATACGATTTATAATTGCTAGAATGAAACAACGTAATCTACTTTTTACTGAGGTACAAAGTATTAAATCCTGTCTAGGTCAGTTTCATGTAGATACCTAATTCAAATAGTCACAAATAGACAAATATGTATAGCGTCAAATAAAAATTATCTTTATCTTCACTAAATTACGTCTATTTTACAACGACTGTCTTAAAGAAGTGTTTGTATTGTCCGTCAGAGATTTATTTCTTATCTAGCTCATTGGAAGGTTCCTGGGCACCTTAATAAACAGTTACGTAAGTAAGGGTCGATTCAGACATATCAGTGAAGTCTCAGTTCCGACACAGTTCCGGCAAATCTTTCATACATTCTCAGTATTATCAGCACTGACACTGAGAAGTGTCAGTGCTAAAAGATTTGCCGGTTCTGTGACGGAACGGTGACTTCACTGATATGTGTGAATCGTCCGTAACGCTTCATGTAGGATGTCACAGTAAAGAAGTCATTAATTTCACACTTGCCTGGAAGTGTCTTTGCGGCAATATTGTAAGTATTAGTTTTTCTACGCTTCGTTTCCATTTTACCTACATTTATGCAGCCTACTGGACCACATAATAATCCTTTTTTAACCCTCTACTGCATGAATTATGAAGGAGATGCTTAAAAATTATTAACTACGTAAAACTATTTATACAATGTGTATGGTCACCGGTGTCGTAGACTTAAAGGGGATGAAATATGGTATTTTTATCGACAAATTTCTATCCAAATTTTCTCTTGCCCCCTCGATGATAAAATGGCAGCCATTATGTTATTTTAACTTAGAAGCTCGGACGCCTCTACTGTTTTTATTCATTGCTATCGATGTGGACGTCTTAGGAGGCCAAATGATGTCTCATTTGAAAGCTAATAATGTGGGTAATCAACTGATGATACATTTTATTTAATATCATTTTCAGAGAATGTCATAAAAGGATTTAGAAAATAAAATTCTATATTTTTCCTTGATTTTTTTAGTTTAGTATCTTTTACATGTAAACTAACCCATCAAACTAGTTTTTTTTTGTTGTTTTGTCATAATACAGGATATCATCTTAATAATAAATGTTACATCAAAACCATAAGTCATAATCAGGTCTCAAGCAACAGAATGGTAGTTAAGTTATTGGGCTTCAGGGAAAGATGAGAATACCAGTAATAATTATATAGAAAGACTTATTAATAATATCATTTATTAATGATAGTGGCTTGAACGTTGGGCTCTCGAACCGGGAGACCAGTTCAAATCCTACTCGCACCTTTTATTTTTAAAAGTATTATTTATTATTATTACACAGTTCGGCTTTAGAAAAAGTCTCTTTAAGAACCAAATTCGAATAAAATTAATTTCAGTACATTTCCTATATCTGCCTGAGATATTTTTCCTTTGATAATTTATCCCGACTGGGAAGCGAATCCAGGGCACTTTACTTCGCAAGCATGGTCAACTAGCTACGGTATGACCACTATTCTCCATTTCTAGTTATCCATATTGCAGTTTCGATAGCATTAGTCTCTGGGTAATTCCTAACATTATCGATTCTGAAATCCACAGATATCACATATAGGTATGTATAGGTTCTACCGCAACGGGGGAAATCCTAGAACGATGGTTGGAGCGCGTATGTTCAAAAATTGTAACACGGCTTACTTTGTGGCATTTAATGTCTTTCCTATTCCCTAGTACCTACTGAGCACTTGTTATTGAGAAAACATAGACCATACTCCAAAAATTTTAAATGTTTTGTCTATATTCTGTATATTCTTAATTGTAATGGAGGAATTTTGTGCCCCTACTAAAACAATTCTTAGGAGCGGTGCTTTATAGGTGAGGAACCGAGAGATGATGTGGGGGAAGGTTTCAAGTGTTCTACAAAATTTTACTGGACAGCGAAGACACCACCTAAGAACTAACAATAATTATGAGTAATAAAAAAGCAGGCGGGGTTTTCAATGTTGCCAACTTCGTCATTGAATAAAATGGATTGGAAGACATAACACGGGTATTTAATTTTGCCCTTTTTTAATTAAAAGCTACTTAACATTCGTCTACCTCAGCATTTGTCGTAAACATTTAGAACAGTTCGACTTTATTGCGAAAAGGTATAAACATCTTTTTTTAAATTCCATGAAATCAAAGCTCAAACCGTCCTCGGTTGAATAAGATCTGTTCAGCTATGAGCATATATTCAACGTTCTTTGAGTTCCACACACTTTCTGTCTGAGCAGAAAGGTTAGGTTAGGTTTTATAGCACAAATGAATGAGAGATCAAGGAATATTTCCTTTGAGGTGCAAGCGAACACGGGGTCGTGTTATTTCCAATGCCTGGCGGTATGGACGCAGTGTTCATTCGTATTTTATTTAATATTTTTGCTGTATATTATATTACAGAACAGTACGTAATAAAGCAGAATTTTCATATTTGAGTTACCTCTTTCTCAGGCCTCAGTAGTATATTAGATCTTTAATATAATTACCTTTTCTTTTTTAATGTCACCATAGTTTAGACTTTTATTTTAGAGATTTTATTTTAAAAAGACACACCGAAACAATTACACAATGTTGTTTACTCTTCTGGCTGAGAACAATTTCAGAGAACGGTGATAAAATAAGAAATATACCCCTAAAACATTGTGATTAAGTGTATTTACGTCGAATAAAAGTATATTCCCTTTATGCGATATTGTGGGATTTCCAAGCAACATTTCATTACA
The DNA here is from genome assembly GCA_018248915.1 of Hesperia meskei straton. Classification (NCBI taxonomy): domain Eukaryota; kingdom Metazoa; phylum Arthropoda; class Insecta; order Lepidoptera; family Hesperiidae; genus Hesperia; species Hesperia meskei. The sequence continues at coordinate 3,579 of DWJQ01001129.1, forward strand.
TTTTTAAAAGTAAGGAAAAATGTTGTGTACATTTCTCTCCAACTTGGCAAAACAAAGTCCAAGAAAACGGAACAACAGGCTTGCTAACACAAAAGGAAAAGTCTCTTACATAGTTTGTCTCTTCAAAGTCTGCTTAATTAAATACATTTTGTTTTGTACTATCTCTAAAAAAGTCAATAAAATTAACGGTTGCGCTTAAGCTGTCTGTGCTTAATTTGTTGTTTATTTGTATCGATCTTTGATAGCCTGTTAGAAGCTTTATCTGTTAGGGTTCCGTACCCAAAGGGTAAAACGGGACCCTATTACTGAGACTTCGCTGACCGTCCAGGCTGTATCTCATGAACCGTAATAGTTACACAGTTGAAATTTTCACATATGACGTATTTCTGTTGCCGCTACAACAACAAATACTAAAACACTTAATAAAATAAGTATTTATGTCGAAATATGGCTTCGATGTATTAGCGACAAGCAACGCCATCTCCTGGCTACGACGCCTCCGACGCTTTTAGTTACCTGTTGTAGTTTTAGTTTAGTTAACTTAGAAGAGATGGCGTTGCTTGTCCCCAATATGTATTAGCGACAAGCAACGCCATCTTTTAGTTACCTGTTGTAGTTTTAGTTTAGTTACCTTAGAAGAGATGGCGTTGCTTGTCGCCAACATGTATTAGCGACAAGCAACGCCATCTCCTGGCTACGACGCCTCCGACGCTTTTAGTTACCTGTCGGTCCAAGAGATGGCGCCGCTTGTGGCCAATATGTGGAGCAAAACTAAAGTAAATATAGGGAGGTTTTCATACAAAAGAAAGGCCAGATTGTTTTAGCGTTTTATACATAATTGTACGGAACCCTTCGTGCGCGAGTCCAACTCGCACTTGGCCGGTTTTTTCTTACCCACGACACGGACCCCTTGCAGACACCTGGAGACCGATATAGACCACTTTGGGAATCACCGCTCTTCTAAGTCATTAGAAAACACCGCGGTCGGTTGAAGCCACGTAGATACCTCGTACGCTCGTACATAGACAGCACCATATATCAATTCTTTTATTAAAAATTCTTACCTAACACCTACGCTATTAGCAAAATTTTTCGCATCGTCGCTTTTGCTCAGATTTCCCTCTGACACGGATGTGGTGTCGTTTATTTAATATGCGCATACATAAAGGTCTTTGTGGGCCCAGTTAAACGTGAAAAACGACCGGTAATGTTAAAATTACGTGCGCTCAAATTATTCGGTCACTCCTATCGAAACCTCTCCTCCATTTATCATGAGACTGCTTTCCTCTGTCATATTTTAAGACCCCTTTTAAATTAAGGTCACTCTTTGCAAGCGTAGGTTGCCAAATCTGACTACCTAAGACTTTAATTTTGAGAATGAGAACATTATGCAAATAAGACGGTTACCTTTCGATGTTTAGCTTTACTTTAGCTGCACCTTAAACTGAAGTGCTTATAATTTGTACAAAGTTAGGTATGTATTTTGTGTGTGACCTCTGACCTATTAGAAACAAAAGCTATAGCAACTTCACTTACGGTCAATCCCAATGTTTTGTCTTAGTACCTATCCACAATCTTTGGTTTGGTTTGGTAATGAGTAAGGAGATTGACTTTTTATGGACTTTAAGTAGCAACATTAGCATGTGACGAGACGATGCAACAATATGTAGGTATCCTTTCGGTGCCGCCCATGACCACAGTGAGAGTGACTAACACAGAATAAGATGCAGTAGGTATAGAAAGAATATGAGGAAAAATAATAAGGGCTCCACAAGTTATGTAATTTTTTATTTATTAATTATTGTAATTTTTGTTTAGGACAATCAACAAAACTTACACTGATACATTTATATACCTTACACTTCGGAAAAACATTATTGAGGTTAATACTTAGCTAAGTGTAGTCTTAAGTAGGTTGCCGGGGGATGCATCGTGGGGGGTTTATTGTATTAAATTATTAGGTATTAAGAATTGCATTTAATTATAAGGTAGGTAAGTATGTACTATAGATAGTTATATACAAAATATCAATCCATTTTAACAATAATAATTATTACCTAAGTGTTTTTGATACATATGTAGATGTACCTACTTATAGGTCCATGTGTACATTAATTTAATTATCAATACAACAATAATTAATATAAGCTAAGAGCATATCTCAAAACCACTTGGGTAATAATTTTGCCTGTTCTGGCCAAGTTATGTCGAACATGTTCCGGAATGTATTTTTCTAGGTAGGAGGGAGATTGCTCTGCAACAAAAAAAAAGATTAAAACAAATATCTCAGACAAGAATGAACTACTTATTTCCCAAGCCAAATTAAGGCCCAAGCCAAGCCAATTCTCACCCTGCAAACCATTAGGAGGGGGTCGAGTTTATAGCCATTTACCTTATAGGTGCTTACGGTAAACACCTCACATTAGGAGACGTGCTAAACTTACCCAGAAATGTATGTACTAAATCCTCTACCAACTTTATTTGTTCTAATTGTTCTTCTCTTACGGCAGGATAAGCAACCTACAATGACAGTAATGTATTGAAAAAACATAAGAGTCAGGTTTTTAATCGTAATAAGTACCTATTGCAAACTAATGTCCCAGTGTCCCCAGACGTTACTTTTACTGCTACTTACCTAACATGACCATTTTGTTTTTGGCTCAAGCCGGGACATCGTCTGATTTTATAAGTTTCCAAGTGTTTTGAATATTAATACCTACATTAACGCCTACGAGTAGTACATACCTACCGTTTTGCAAATCATCGCTAAAAATATTTAGGTAAAAATTGCGTTTTAAGGATTTATAATTCCGCGAAAATGCCAAGGAAATCATACGAATTACAACGAAAAATAGTCCGGCTCCCTAAATTTCCACTTTTTTTAATGAGGGAATTTTTTGCGTTCCGGGACTATGTAGGTATAACTTATTTAACAGATACCTAAATTGAAAACGCGTCTGTCCCGTTAAACACGGAACGTCTGGTCACTTTGCACTTGTCATAACCAGTAAAACTTACCGTATAAGCAAAGAAAGTCGAAAATATAAAGAAACCACTCGGAACCTTCATTTTTTACGACAATATTTCACTAACTGGAGAAAAAAGAATTAGATTATGGATTCCTTTATATGGATTCAATATCCATTGTTAATTAGCACCGCTTGCTTGGTCACGTACCTACATGTTACTAAATTAATTATATTTCCATAGTTAAATTAAGTATTATGACGTCTTATCTCAATTCTTGTACGTTTAGAAATTCAGTACCTACCGATTTTGTAATCGTAGATCATTAGTTTCAACTAGTAGGTAGGTGTAGGGTGTAGGTATTTCATGTCCTAGAGTTTCCTGTCTGTATCTGTGGCTATTTGTTCTGTCTACAAAACAATATTTAAAATTTTAATATTAGGTACTAAGGTATATATACATAGGTATAGGTATGTAGTGGACGCTGGGTGATAAATTTTTTGCGCTTACAAATATTAAATGTCCGATTGGTCATAGTGTCATGTTAAGTAGCCTAAAACCTTCCTTTCCTCGATAAATGAACTAACGGCTAACCATATCACTTCTACCGTCACACGTTGCCACTACCGGCATAAACTACACAAAGGCCTTGAATCATATTATGAAAATTTTCCCCACTCTACAACCATTCATTTTCTCCTCGTTTCCGACGCTCTTAGCTCAGTCGATCACTTACCATTGTCCCAAGGCAGAACTATGAAAGGTTTGATTTTATTATATTAGAAACCTTTTTATAAATGAGATAAGAAAAGGGTCTTACAAGGGTTGGATACAAACCGAAAGAGATTTTTATCTCTGTGCTGCGGTCGGGACAAACGAGTGACCATCGTCAAACTCAAACTAAATTGGGCCAATAGAGACATTCGATTCATTCGGCTTTGAACCGCGGAATAAAATATGCATCCGATGCTGCTTTTTTCAGAGCAAATATTGTCACAGCGCACTGTGAAAAAGTTCAGCTTTTGCTATATTCAGTTTTGAGTCATTCAATTAATCACCGGGTCCGCTTTCCCTGTTTTGAACTAACATTTGAACGGATACTTCTGGTCTGATGCACTTTAGTTTTATCATTTCAATTCAGTGTTCCATCAATAACAGATGTAGACGTATATTTTTTTTTAGGTTTTTCCATTTTTATGGAATGAACGAAGCATGGAGCAGGCTGAGCCATCCTTCCAATGTCGCTTGTAACAAGTTGTAACAACTGTGACCGACTTAGAACAAGACTCAACTTAGGGACTAGGATGGTTATTCCAGTTAGTAGATGGTGTTAGAATATTATTTAATGTGAATTAATGAATTAATTGTTACATAATGTGAGTCCAATAAGCAAATAGTATAAGAATAACACTTCGTGAGTTTGCAAATAAGTGTGGGCACAATCGGTGGCACGTACTTCTCCGGATGAGCTCTAGGCTCTTACTACAAGTTGCTATTATTTCCATGTTCCATTCAAAACTGGATCTTCAACAGACGTAGGGATAGGTACATTTGGTTACCTTCCAACTAGTTCGATGTTTAACAAGAGCTCGTAGATATTTAATATGGAACTACGTGCCTAAATTTCCAAATGCGGTCTTGGTATTCGTAAAGGCTGTAAATTCTCATTACAGCTAGCGCTTGGGCCCGCTCCGCGCCGTCAAACTATGCTAATTTAGCATAGATACGGACACATTCCATACTGGCTACGGTCGGACAGAGCCAACTGAATGACTGACTGTGTTAGTCGTAGATACGCTCAAAATACCCGGAGATAGCACAAAGCTGCGATGTTAAAATTGTAAATCTACCGACCATGTTTTAAACGACCCTGCATTTGTAGATTAGATCCTAACAGGTCTATGTATATGTATTTATCGACCTCGTCGTCTCTACTCTTTACCGGGGACGTGTCACACTTTGACGAAAAATTTTAGAAAATAGTTACTATGATTAACTAGTTTCCTTTAACTTTTAGAAAAATATCTATGCATTGCTTAGGTAGGTATGTGTGTTTGTAACAAAAAACTTGCTGCAGTAAGCAATACAATTTTTTGGCTGAAACAAAAAACTAAACTAATATGTGACGATTTTGCACCAAAAGCTTGTTGATATATTTTCAGTAAAATATAACTAACAGGCATCCAGCCATCCACTTACCAATGAAAAGCTCGTGATCAACACACGATCATCAGGCTAATTGGCTCTGGCGCGGTCTAATCGGTTTCAGGAAACGCGTAGCCTTTGAACGGAAAACGTTATATTGAACAATAAGGGTCTGCAGACTCTCAATGAGTTGAAAGAGCTTTTGAATGTTTATTTACATCACAATCCTATTTAAAGTTTAGATTTACGATACGCAGTCGAAATTCTTTTACATAAAATTTGCATCTATTGCTACTACAGTCTGCTCAGTAAGGTTTTGCTAGTTCTCTAACTTCTGTCAAATTGTTCTATTAGTTATAATAGTCAGTTTAAATTACATAAAATAAATACGATGTATGTATGTAATGAAACTGAACATATTAAAATTGCTAGGTAGGTATCTACCTACAGTAAACGAACCCAATTATTTTTGGTATGTGCGCAAGTACATCTCTTCACAATTTAATCAAAAAACTCTCAACTTTTTATGCAAAAAATCTTGCAATCCTATTAACGCTCTGTGTACTCGCGTTAAATTGGTTAATAATTAAGCAGAATGTAAAGAGAAAATTTTTTTTCAAACTATCAACTTTAAGTCAGAAATATCAGCAATTTACTGAAGTCATCGCAGTTAAAAAAATTACGTAAGTATTTCATATTTGAAATTAAAGAAGATAATCGAAAAATGAGGACCGCCTTTTTACCTACTACCGTACTTACCTATTTACCTGTAATGTTGTCTGAAACTACGTTTTTATTTTACGAGAAAAGTTTGTTGGAACCATAGAAACAAAAATTTTGTAATACGAGCCTACCTAACAACCTTATTGCGAGACATTAATATAATAATAATAATACTTTTATTTCAGACTATTGTCCATAAGATGTTAGTAGACAATTGCAACTTAAACCTATGTTAGTTCTTAAAATAATAAGTTAACTTAAACACTAAACACTAAAACTAATCTAAACTTACAATGATTATGCTAATATGCTTAATATATTATGATCACTGGTCACTGGCCTTATTTTACTTCCTCATCTAATTGTGTAGGTAACTTAATATTACCTGTTATAGGTGTGAATGTATTTAATAGCTTACAAATGTGAGTCATAATAGTGAGGTATAAAACATTTTCATTCCATATATTAAACAGTACTTTATATGACACCAACCAGCCCCAAAAGGTAGACTGAAGACTGAAGGTATCTGCTGCATTTGGAAGGCAGAGAATAGTCTGAGAGGTAGAAGTACTTAAGGGGAGGCTCATGTCACTGGACACACAAGGACCAATGGATACATGATACACATAACAAAAATACAATACACAATAACAATAAAAGAAAAATTTTCGGTGTGATGTCTACTTGTAAAAAATGGATCTTACCTCTATTTCTTCTAAATTCTTTACTTCTCCAATCTGTCCTTGTAAAACCTCAAGAACAATAATTATAATACAGATTGAGTATGTGTTAGGCATTATAAATAACAAGTTCACAACATAAATTCCCAGTTTATCATATTCAGTGATGATTTACATAAATGTTATTGTTTTTGATATAGTTACGGCTTTTATAGTTTAGATAACAGTTATAGTTGTTATAAAACCAGGTGTAATGTTAATGAAGTTTACTTACTTTCATCAAGAAAGGAAAGCTAACTTACATATTGCTAACACTTTGAACTAAAGACCAGTAGTTTAAAAACAATAATAATTATTATGTGGGTGTCATATCATTCAGAAAACACGCAATATTAACGGTCAAAGATAACATCGGACGACTGTTGAGACAACAAGCATTTTATCAGGTTTAAGAAAATAAAGATAAATTAGATGACGTTACAACTGAACTCTACAGTTACCAAGTAATTATTGAGTCACATGCAATCCGTTATAATAATATATGATAATATATTAAAACCGTTACCTTTTAAAAACCACGATACAGGCAGGTCAACAGGAACAAAGTAGGTTGCTTGTGTTATGAATTCTCTAGAGCAAAAATTCATATGCCATGCCACAATAACGATGTCAATAACACACCAAACACTAAAATTCGGCAACAATTACTACTGTTTATCACTAATATAATATTTAAACTAATGTCAATACGTAACAAAATGATTCGCTAATAAATTCACAACACGTTAGGTACGCGCACGACAAACACGAATCACGATCGTCCGTCCGTTTCCGATACATTAGGTACCTACATCTGCAAATTCACCATTCAGTTTTTTGACACTTGTCAGAATGACATGTGTCATAAGACACATTGGTAATGCAGTTTTATAAGTTGCCAGTTACATAAAAGTAAATCAATAAAATTAACATTGAACAGGTAGCAAACTATTGTTTCCAAGTTTCTAATTTATTTGATTACTTACAGTTATTGACTGAAATATTATGCCATATGAAATATTTTTGTATTTATTTGAACGTATTAAATATATTTTATTGCCCTCTAGCGACATAAACATGAACTTTTTGATCGTAGTAGTGAACTTCTTGTCAACCATTACATTCTGTGCTCAATAGATGTCGCTACTTGATATAATTACCTGAGAATCTCCTGGTACCGTCCGTCGAATTTAACATAACATAATCGTCCGTTAGGCTCTTTCGTTGTTCGGTATAACGGCGTAATAAGATCGTCCACATCACCCTGTGTCGCTCCCACGGCACCGGGTACCTTTTGAAGGTTTCCCCCTCGTCAAAAAAAAAGGTATTTAGTTCGAAATCAAAAGAATTAGGACTTTCACATACTTGTACTTCAGTAATCTTTGTCCTTTATTTATATTTATGAGAAACAGTTTATTTTTAAGTTTTTTTATAGCACAGCGTGACTTATGTAAACCCGCATTAAGTCACAGTTGTCAGTGACGTAAGTAGTTCATTTTTACATGGCAAATGACGCCAACTTCACGCCGTTCAAAAATAAATTATTGAAAATTGCGAAGGTAGAAATTAAAAAATATATAACATGAGGG
>DWJQ01001130.1:0-11720 GCA_018248915.1 Hesperia meskei straton
ACTGCAATTGAACTGCAATCGGACTGCGCGTTTGGTTTGCAATTCTATTGCAGTCGTGTCAACTGCATTCAAACTGCGCCCTGAACTGCAATTTGCGGTTGGATTGCAGTTGAAATGCGGTCCGTCTGTCTAGAGCCTTACTGCCCGAAAACATTAGATTAGATACATTGTAGGACAACTGGCAACTGAAATACTGGACATTACCTATAGGAAACTGATATTTCGTTTTATAACCTGCACAATATGAAGTTTATATTAATAATTCATTATAAATTCTAACTTAATGTATTTGACTAAAAAAATACAAGCATACTTATATCTCAGCACTTTTCTTATTAATTTTCTATATTGTTCATAAAATCAAAAGATTCTTCCCCCTGCCCAATAAAAAAAATTAAGCGTTTAAAATGGGGTACCTACAAACAACAATCGCGATATCAAATGCAGGAACGCCGTGTTGTTTACTTGGCACTTTTATGCATACAGCGACAGCCAGACAAACGCGCTTCCTGCCCTTTCAGTCGGTGCCTTCGTGACTAACATCGATGTTGCTTTAGATAAGCCTACGATATTATTTACACGGTGAATCGGTGAATTATTATTCCCCGGACCAGTTTACGATAAAAAGAGAAAGGTCCATGTCACTGCTCGGTTTGACGGCTTGTAAATCGATGAATACGAGATGAATTAAACGGATCATGCGGTCAAAATATGTTTGAATGATTTGCTGTTTCGTTTTGAAATGAGATTGGGCTTATCCTAAGGTACAAGATTGAAAAGGCGAAGAAACATGTACCTATGTTACTAGACGATTATGTTTTATGTTTAATGAAATTTGTATCGCTTTAAAGTGGACATCGAAGAACATCATTCGATATGAGAATGAATATCGATATAGATGTGAAAGAATAAGTTTCTCATCATAATAACGATTGTAATGAAGATCGTAATTTACTAACTTGTTTTGTTAAGGCCTTCATGCTTCTCACATTCGTACATGAAAACAAAAAGAGATGAACCACCCGATAAGTTATAAATAATGTGTAATGTGTTTGCGGATGGTCAAATGATCAGCTTTGTAATTACGACTGACCTTGCAAAATGAGGTCGTTGCCGTATGTTTCACACGCACAACTATAAACTCAGTACAACGGTTTTCAGTGAAAACTTACTGTGTTATATTATGTCTACTATGTACGTATAAAAGAACGGACTATTACTAGATTACCTATCTATTTACTAGGTAAGATATTAAAGCTATCTATCTGTTTAACCTGGTCGAGTTTTGTACGATCAACGAGAACTTTAATTTGAAAATACGCTTCTTTCTATTGAATAAGTTTGTATGACATATAACAAATTATGTAGAAAAGATAGGGGATAAATCGATAGCCAACCAACCATAACTGAATTCATTTAAATATGCATAAACATTGTGTTACAAAAAGGAATAATGTGACAAAAGAACAAAAAATGTCTCTGAAACACGGAAATAAACAATTCAACATCGTCATAGAAACATGCACACATTCATTGTACGCTAGATACAATATTCATAACGCGTCAGCAAAACATCTCAATAGATACATCATCGTACGTCCCAAAAGAGAATACGTAATCGGTCACGAAGCCTTTCCTCTTGCAGCCAAAGAATGTGGAGCGGCTGCGAGCAATTTGTTTCGCAATAAGGTCGCCGGGCCCCATCGGCACAAATGAAGGGTCAGCTGATAGACCTTAATTAAACCTGACGAATCCGTTATCTCGCCGAACTTTACCATAAAGAGAGAAGACAGCTAACTTTGTTGAACCCTTTATAACGCAGTAAAATAGAAAACTTTACTTCGTCACGCATTCGCTTCGGTAACTTCGAGAATAACTAAAGCGTACATTTCCATTTATAAGTTACGAAATCAAGTATGGAGTAAGGATCGTTTCTAGCGAACATAATTTGTTCAGGGCAACTAGTATGCGGCTTAACAATAAGCGCATTGTACGAAAACATATTTGAAAATCGTGACTTATATAAACCTCTGCACTTATCGAGGTACTTAAATCAATCATCCCCCGGAAGAATTATGATCAGCTTTGCACTCGATACTTACCTGAAACAAACACAAACTAAATTAAGCATAATATAAGATAATCAAAAACTATTCAGATGCTAATGAGGCGTGTAAAGAGCAGTTTAAGAAACAAAGATAATGTATTTATTGTTCTGGTCGGCATGATACTTCGGCATGCAGTCAGTAACAATCAAACGTTCAAGTAGGTCGACCCTACTCGCTATTCGTAAAGGGCTGCGGGTTCGATTTCAATTTAGACTACGATTCCAAAAGCAACCTTTATTTCCGGACCATTGGGGTTATTTTAGCATAAAACATTGGCTAGATCCCAAAACAAATTGTTTATGACGGTGAAAAGACCAATAAGATCGGCCATTGTGGTCAATAACGGATAATTGAAAAATACTCAGAAATTCGATTGTCAAGTCGTGCGAGAATACTTTATGTGATTTATGATGGCGCGAGGTTTTTTTACGATAACACATTGTACGCATGAATTGAACGAGGTAAAATATGACTTTTTCCATGTTTTTTGACATGACCAACGATGTAGGAGTTTTACGACACAACAAACAATAAACCATTTAACGCAATGATGTCATTTATTTTCCAATTTTGTAGATTGATCATTGTAATCGATTTATAGCAGTTAAGATTTTGCGTAATTAGTAAGTAATTATCGCACTGTATTTTTGCGTATTCGAATAATATTAACGAACATTTTTCAATAATATAGCTAAAAGGTACCTACGAGAAATGCTGGTACCTACTCTAATTACGTTATAGCCAGCATTCTAAATTAAATTCTAATCATCGATCAAGCATTGTGACGTTGTCTGCGCGTGCGCAGTCGAGCGTGAAAATTTAAACTGATCGGAATAGGAATGCAATGATAAGTGAATAGGGCTAATTAAACTGAGGGCATATTATAATACATTGGAGTAGGGATCATACAAACAAACAGATGTTCCATCACATGTTACAGACAGATGCTGGCGATTTGTAAAACGATACGGATGCACGGATTTTTGCCGTCTTTGTTAATGCCACGGCGATCAGTTTGCAATTGGACTTTGGATCTACTTCGCGGCAAAACCTTTGTAGATCAGCAACTGTTGAGCATGCTTACGTTTTTCATATTTATGCCTACAAATGTTAATCTACCGTACCGATTTTAACCCAGTTGTGAATTAACTCGCGATTGCAGACGAATTAATTGTACCGGTTAGTAAGGTCTTGTATCATAGGTAATGCTTTTAAATTATCTGATGGTAAGAAGATATTTATGTCGAAGATGATGAATTCACTAACTTAATAAAAGGATAAAAGGCTATATATAAAGTTATTTTGTCAAGACAAGTCTTACACCAGAAATGGGATTAAACCACAGTTTTCCCTTAATATCTGAACAAATATGTACCTGTATAGTGACATATTTCACATATCTTTTAATACCAAACAAAATGGGGAATCAAAAGTTTTGAACAATTGATAAATATAATCGATAATTCGACGTGATAATATCACAACCAGAAGGTAAGTACTACATAATTGTTACTTTTGGTGTTGCAGTAAAAATATATACGTAAACATAGGAAACTGAATGAAAGGATTAAATTAGGGCAAACTTTTTAAGCAAAAATGCATATAAGGGGGTTTATGTGGAACGAAGGGGAGAAGTAATAACATAACATCTGGCACATATCACAAAGTTATTCGACGTGATAAGCGTGATAATGTGAATGCCCACTAATGCCCCGCCCCGTGCATTAAATTACATTAAAGTCATTAAACACAGATTATGATGACGTTACATCCATTACAATGCGAGGGGACCGTTTTATAAAATGATCATCACAATTAAATAAGGTTTTTTTGGCGGTTGGATGCGGCACGTGTTCGTAGCAAATTGTCGCCAAAATAAAAGAACGAATTTAATTGAAAGCCGCGGTCGACGGTCAACAGGCCCGATACAAACGGTTGATTATTGACAAAAACATTTTTATAATGACTTATGGATTTGAACAGTCATTAATTAAAGTTTAATACCACATAAAATCTTTTAATGAACACAACACAGAAATATACCTACCTACTATTCCTACTAAGAATAAGCGTTTTGTACCTATTGAGCGAATAATTATCACTCTTTTACATTATTTTACAAAATTGTAATTAATCTTTGTCACATTAAATATTGCATAATAATATATCGATGAACAATTAAAACATACTTTGCTTAAAGGTCATAATAGTCAAAATTAATGTTATACCTAGTTGCAAAGCTTTTTGGCGCTCCTGCATAATCTGCCTTATCTTGAAACTTTACAGAGCCGGTATTACTTTACTTTTATAGTCAATAACGGCGGAGGAGGAAAAACAGGCAATTCTCAATAATGCGGCAGCGGCTATTTCTCACGAAACCGAACTCGAGAAGAGTAAGAATGTAAAGAAAATGTTTTAAGGCTTTGCTATAGAAAAATAAAGATCTTAAGTATGCTCTTCACATAAGTATAAGGATTCCTTATCGAGTTTGACATTTTAATTTTTTTATTTCCTTCAACGATTATAATAATTGCAACTTGGAGAATAACAATAAAGAGAAAATCTATTCGCTTTGTACTTTTCGTAGAATCGTTTACAAAGTTAAGTAATTTTTCTAGGCTTAAGAAAAGCTATTAGGTTCTTTTTGATAATTATTCATTACAAATCAAATTAAACAATAATTTTAACCGCTTTCATCTAATGCGCTGGACGCATAACAGTCATTAACAAGTAATATGAAACAATTATTCAAAAACTACGACCGTAACTAAAAACGGAACGTGACGAGCTCGCATTACGATTCATTAATGAAAAACATCGCAATGATGTTCCTCAATTTACATAGCACTAATAACATTAATTACGCGTCGAGCATTTGAGGATTAAATAATTAATTGTAAGTGCCTGTTATAAGTTTTCGTCTAGATTGAAGATGATTAATGAATTTTCTTCTCTTGTACGTTCGTGTAGTTGCGAGGATTGTGTTCACAGCTAAACTCCCGTCGAAATATGTATATATGGAGACAGGTAAAAAATTTGTCATCATTCGGTAAAAATGTGAGGACGACACGTGCAACAGATGTTATATGTAGATGCGCAGGGTTAACCGTGCATAATAACAGTTTGTCAGCTATTATTTGGATTACTTTATGAAGAGCATTGTACAGATCTGAATGGCCACATGGCTCCCAAACCTGACATCCAAATATGGAGTGTTTGAATAGTTTATGTAAATTTTTGTTTGTTATTCATGCCCATAAGTACTGTTGTTCTTTACATAAATTGTAATGTGTCGTAATTTCTAGTGTCAATAGACTGGCATATTATAAAGTTTTACAAGACAGTCAAAATAAATAAATAAGTAATTTTCTTAAAAGTACGTAGGTTCATAGGTTATTAATATTTGTTAATTTGCATAAATAACACAATAAATTGCGATAAGAACTATTCATTGAATTATAGATTTAAAATATTGAAAAAATAATCAAACCAAATTGTTTTATCGAAACCTCTGACCCCATAAAAGCCGGCGAAGTAGCTCCAAGCCTCGTGACCCAATTCCAGACCGCACTTAGCTAATTCTAACAGTTTTGTTATCTGTGTCATAAATATACTTTATCTATGCACGTAAGAGGGCGTGATAAAAGACACGGTCGCCTACGGATAGGCCACATGCGCGAGTCTCGAATGAATACTATGAATGAAGCACATCAATGGACGGATCGCCATGTGGTTGAGTTGTTTTGGTAAAAAACAATCCAGCTGCCGCTAAACATACGGTGATTTAGTACAATTCAATCACCCTCCGGCGTATTGGTTTATTCGCTTTACGACGGACTTGCTGTTCATATGTTTATGGGCACAAAATGAACAGCTTGCTAGAATAAACTTTTTATGTTAATTGCTAACCGTATGCCAATCGATAGCTATGTGACTAAAAAGATGGAACAGGAAACTCACATTTAATGTCTGACTATCTGACTAATGGGAAAAAAATATGAGTCAGTTACAAAATGTTACCCCTATCGTAAAAGATTATCCCACAGTTAAACTCCTCGACATCTCGAATTTGTAACGCAGTTGCAAACATTCTCGTATCCCCGGGACACGAATTTCCTCTTCCCGACAGCATCCCGCAAATATTAAGGAAACATGTTTATTTTCCGGGTAGTTTCCCCTAGCGAATTTTATTTTTACTATACTGTTAACATTATTTGTCAATAGAACATATTTCCGTTCACACATATTTAGGCACTTCTCACACAACGCTATTTATGAGCTACGCGACTGCAACGCAATCCCAAAATTCTATCTGATACTTTTGACTGACAGGAGTCGCATCGCATCGTAGACGGGTTTCCTGTCAGTGAAAAGTGTCGCATACATACAAATTTTTGATTGTGTTGCAGTCGCGTAGCTCATAAATAGCGTTGTGTGAAAAGTGCCTTAAGTGCCTTTATTTTGTCTTGGATAATACCATGTCAGTAGTGAATATAACATTGTGAACTAGTCAAAATGTAAAGCTTTACTTTTAAATTATATACCTACTAGAGCGGAGCCGTCTGTATTAAGATTGCTTTGATTGTCTTCATGTGTTTGTGCGTGCCTATCGCGACAGAATGATATATGAATGTGTCAATGTACTTACTTTTATGAAGCGTGATTAATGGTACATATCCGGATGAAAGAAATTCCGAAATTATCATGGGAAGCATTATGCGCAACCTCTGGCCCCGGAATGTGGCATCAATTGGGCTTTACTGTGTCATAAAGAGCTCTGGAGAAGACATAAAACGCATCATTTTCTTGGCGAAAAACAAATAAATTAACTTAAGCAGCTCCATCAAGCGCAATTTATTCCTGACAAGTTCTCAGCTCCCGTAACTCATTATTATAGTGAGGAAGTGCGGAAGACTTGCGCCCTGCGACGATATATTAGCTATGTTTATTCTAGGATTCGCGAGGTTAACAACCCAGCGCGGTATGGCTGTTATTTGATCTTCGGTTAACCTCAAGTCACTCACCGCAGTGCTTAGATGAGTTATTTAGTTTACAAGTATCCGTTCTACTGTAAGCAACACCTTATGTTCGTACACGTACAATACTTGTAGGTACTCTACTCGAGGATATACCTACCAGTTACTTTGCCGATATATTTGACAATAAATGTATCGCGATATTATACCTATTGCTTACTACGTTTTTATATTGACAAGTCGGATAAACTATCAAACGGGCTACGTGATAGACATCGCTGCATAGTGCATACCTACGTAACATACCTACATCTGGACTGTCAACTTTACATTGCCGCCTACACAGATCATAATTCGTGATCGAGATATCTACCTTGATAGGTATTGTAATACATGCAAAATTTCTATTGGTTAATAGTATCATAATTATGTATCATTGTCAGTAAAGCATTTTGAAGCTGGTAAACACTTAAACTCTTTTTATCTGATGTAAAAATCAGCTTTCTTCAGCTGAGGTCAAAGGCCTATGGAGATAATACCACAGAAACTGCATTATTATATCAATTGCATCATTAGTTGCTCTTATGATTACACTGATTGCCCGCTGTGCCTCAGATTATTCCTATAAGCCCGTACCGCACGCAATGTTATTCAATATTAAGCGTGATTGTACATGGACGGTGTACATGTAGAAGATTTACCCATGTCTCTGCTAGATAAGATGTATCACTACTTAATAACATTTCCGATCAGATTTTATAGTTGTGTATGATTAATTAACAGTTGATCAATGAGTATGAAAAGGATACCCATCAATATCTGTATAAGTATGTAAAAGTACCTACTTGTATCCCATCAAAAACATTTTTCGTTAAATGTTGCCAAGATAAGGCAATATTTCTGGCACTGTCAAAAAGTTAGGTATCAGATCTTATGTAGAGCCAAGCCGCTAAATCTCCACTCCCAAACTCAACAAGTCTTAACTTTACTTAATCAACACCTTAGGCAAAGGTGTGATAGATGGATAGATAGAAAGAATACGGCTTAAATTCTTTAAAGGGGCAAGGGTCTCTTTGTAATTAAGAAGACTTCAGTTCAAGCGTACTCTGCGGATTGGCGAAATGAAATGAATTTTTTGCTCGAAGTAAGTTTTCACTAACAATTTTCGAGATATTCCGGTGGCGCCAATATTGGAACAAGAATCGTTGGCATAGAATCACAAGCTTTTATGAATGCATCCATATCGTCACAGCCACAGCATCTGTTGTTAAACTTAAGCCCATTTTATATTATACGTATACCTACCTCATAATTTAACCAGGTAGTTTTGTAGTTCCTCCAACAAAGTTACTCGTACCTAATTTTATTCACTGTTTACAACGCTCCAGCAAGTCGTTTCACAAGATAGCTTCCATGGCATACAATATACAAACAACATTGTTGTTCCGACAAGTGGGTTGATCCCCTGTTGACATAGAATAATTTTCTACGCGACATTACACTTGATTACTCGCGATCCGCATCATTACAGAACTGACATTAGCAGAAAAATAATCTGGTTTCAAATTTCGATCTGTTTTCGACCTATATTTAAACATGATGCACTTTAAACTAAGCGGTACACAAGGTAGGTACTACATAATTCTCTACCAGCCGAAGTTTATTTCAAATTCAAAAGTTACGAGTAAAAATGTACACTACACGTCAAGGGTCTCTCTTCGTAATCGAGTAGGCCTAGCTAGAGCATATTCCACCACGCTGCTCCAGCGCGATTCATAAATTACATGTTAAACATAGCAGTAAATGGAGATTATTAAAAATATAAATATGAATTCATAAAGAATGTAATTGAACAACACGGGACTATAATATTTGTTTTGTTGTGATGCGAGCGCCTGAGGCGCCGGGCGCCGAGCGTGTTCATTCTGACGAAGTTAACTGAAGACCATTGATGTTTGTAGTATGTATTGTATGTATGTACTCGTACGTGAGCAGTTAATACACGTAGACCATTGTCAGCCAGAGAGTTATATTAATAGCAACGCATCAAGATTAAAAATTATATGAACTAACATATGTTTTTTAAATAATTTCTTCCTTGTGTTGTGCGTTATTTTTACAAATGGTCGAGAAGTCGGAAAAACATTGTTGAATGGACGGAAGACGAAAACACGGACGTTTCATTTAATTTCATTGAAGTTTGAGCTTACTTAAAGATTTAACAATATCGCCAACTAGAACACCCGTGTAATGACATAACTATTCCTACGTGTGTAGTAAAACTTAGTTGATAAGCGGTATAAATAAATAACAGTAGTAAAGTTATTCAGTTACTAAGCGCTTTGGCTTAACTTGTGAGTCACGTGCGGGCTCTATCCAGTTAAAGCTAGCTCCACGATCTAAAGCACCCATTGCTTATCTGGCTTCTATATCCGAAACATTCGAGCCACTTCAAGAGGTCTCGGAATAAAAATCAGTACGTTGGAAGTAGGTATCTCACAAACACTCCTTAGGTACAGTCAACACGAGAATACGATAATTGTTACGACTGCGACGGATACTAATTTATAGGTCAAAGGATTTCTTGTTTTAATGAGATAGGTTACTTAGAAGTCTGGTGACAGAGAAAGAAAGCCACTGATTGTGATACTTTTCTCTCTTTGCAATCTGAATTGAATACACCACTGAAATATAGCTTCCGTGATTTGGTTTTTATTGTATTTATTGTACACACAACTACAAAACTCCAAAACTCTACATTTGTATTTATCAATTTGAAGTGAGTTGATTTTTTGTTATGCCGTACAATATGGGTAATCATTAATAGACACAATGAATCGGTTATCTTCGAAACTCGTTCTCGTTAATTTGACTCTCAAATTCCACGACATATCTTTATGTAAAGGTTTAAGGTTAGAAGTCGCAGTGATAAATGTTTGCATGCACAGTTCAAAGAACTCATGCTTAAATTTTAATCCGTAATAATTAAAATGCTAAATTATGGTAACATCTCCAAGCCATAATAATTTAACGGTATAACCTATTGAAATGCAAATGTATTCACAATGGTAATTATGGTCAGATGCAGTGGTACGCGATGGGAGTATGAAATGGTTTTATGTGTCATTAAGTATCATAATTAGAGGTCCCTTCAAGATGATGATATTTATTTGTGTTTCATTTATTGTATACGTCCAGTTGTCCACACAAGTAACACAGAAAAACATCCAACAAGCTTATGCAGTTAACTAGGTGCCTACTTTAAATAGACAGCAAAAAATTATTAAAAATATTACACCATATTTATGTCACACAAGGTAGGTAAAATTAAATAAGTGGTAGGTAAAGAATAAGCAACAAGTAAAGAAAAAAAACCAACACAATTAGGCTTTTATTACAAAACTGCTATTTATCATTTGAATAATAATACAATCTAGTAAGACATTTTTAAAAGTTGCTGTTGCTTAAGCTTAAAAAATAATCTCTAATTAAAACGCCAACGAGTCCGAACTGCAATGGTCCCTGCTTACGAAATCTTGAATGAAATGCAGTTAAAGCTAATATTCTCCCGCCCATTGTGGGTGGTCAGTGCAACAATAAATTAACATCAAACGTACGCGATAGCGCATTAGACATAATTATTCACGTCATTAGAGTGTGAGAGAATTGAATGAATTTATTGTTACAAGCGCGTTTAAAACAAAATAATGAGAGGGCGGTAAGACGTGTTTTCCTTCAATTCACACCTAGCACGTGTATGTAGTGTCATGCAGTGTGATTACTTGTACGGGTGATATGGCTATTTTCGTACAGCTGGGGCGCCGTGCTCAGCAGGCATCAACACAATATTTACATCCTTAATGAACTTGAAGATGTTTCGTATGCAGACTTTGGACAACTTACAATATTAACTTCATAAAGTATAAGGTAATTTCGTCTGGGCCGGCCGCGATTGATGTTTGGTATGCAGTTCTTTGGGATGTTCTATCTATTTACTAACAAAACAGTTTTCCTACATTTGAAATATAGGTATGTAGAATGTAGGTATTTACCAGTTATTACTACCTAGGTTAAAAAATTAAATTTAAAATTATGTCTATACCTAGGTAGAGTATTGATGCATGCATCACATTAGTATTGTTTGATTTTATTCACAAAAAATGTTTACACTAAACTCTTTGAAAAATATTGTATGCAGGTACTTACCTACAATTTTTTAGGAAGCCTTTTACTGTTGGATACATCGAAGTGTTGCTATAGAAAAAGTTATCCCACTACATAAGCATTCCCCGAATGTGTGTATTTATTTTAAAATATAAGGTCTTTGGATTACAATATGAAACTTTTTGCAGAACAACAATTATTATTTCATCTTTTGAGTTAATTAATTTTTGTGAATTGTTATAGCCAATAAAATCGGTAGGTACTGTTATTGAATTTAGTACACAGTAGTGATAAATACATAGAACACTGATGAATTTATGTCGCTAGATAACTGAAGGAAATAATATTATCTAATATCTTTAAACGAGCAATTCTTGTATATTTATATATATATTTATATATATATAATCAGGATCTCGGAAACGGCTCCAACGATTTTCATGAAAGTTACAGATTAGGGGGTTTTCGGCTC
>DWJQ01001131.1:0-11717 GCA_018248915.1 Hesperia meskei straton
TATGAGTGAACGCGACCGACTTCTACCGAATTCTGAAGAAAAGTGACAACTCTACAAGTCAGCGGTAAAGACTGTGTAGTAAGGACAACGCTGTACAAAGCCGAAATTAACCGATTAGCTCTTTCTGAATAACTATGTGCATTGTTTGTTGCTGGGTACTACTACTGTAAATAGGTACCTTTTACTAGTGCGAATCGTATTATAGCTTGGCTATGTTTGTTCTTGGTTGGGCAGTAACAAGATTCAATGGATTAATAGGTTGTTTATCGGAGTACAGTGTATGATAGATAGTAGATACAAATACATAGTCAGTTGCATTACAACAATTGAGTAGACTCAATTAGGCTAAGTGTTCAGTAGTGCTGATATCGCTTCCCTCGCAGCCCTAGTCAATTAGCACCTTAAACACTAGACGAGCTATTAGCAAATGACGTTGTATAGTTTAATACAGATGTAATTGACTGTAGCGTCAGATATTGCGCACCGATACTGTCATGGCAAGCAAAATTTAATTATAATGGAGAAATCCCTACGGTACAGTTACGTACATTTCGTAAAGTCACGTTTTCCCCTGGTTCACACGGTAAAGAATAATTCCGGCAGAGCTTGTTAAAACTTTTCATACAAATAGCTTTTTGTTCGTAACTTCGTAAGAGAAAGAATTGAACCTTGACCTATATTGTTATATTAAAGTATGTAGATCAAAGGTTTTTGGTTTCCTGAACCGCAAACTTTTGTAACGAGTATATCGACCTGTGCTTTAGAAGGCAAGAACACAAACAGTTGATGAATATAGATAATTTTTAACGCCTTTTAAGATGGGTATAAAATATTGACTCCAATACTATGACTACTGCGGATAGAAGCCAATCCCTTGCTTGATTGCAAAGCTTCTCGTTAAGAGTTTTCGATATGGTATCGATATTCAAATTGAAGAATTAATTTGTTTGGACACGTCAATCTTTAGAACCAACTGCTTTATTGCAAATAATGTCTTGCATTTGATAGTAAATTGTTAATAAATGTTACTTAGTGTCGCGTTACGACGTACATAGGAGCTTACTTAGCAAAAGGGAAAAAGCTAAGCGAGGATGAAGTTCTAACGCAGACGGACGCAGAGACGCAGCTTTTAGTGTAGGTATATAGGGGGTGAGGTATTCGTTATAATATTTCCTATTCAATATCTAATTAATTTGTTTAAGAAATAATTTTGTTTCTTAATTAATTAAGTCTAGTCCAGCCTTAGGTAAGCTCTAATTAGGTAAACTTAACGCTGGACTAAAATTGCACTTGATGTTCCACTTAAGTAGGGACTTACAACTATAAAAGCATTGCCTACTGTAAATCATTTATACCACCAATGCGTTTTTTTTAATGATTGGGCTAATAAAGCCACGGGGCAGCGCTATCTTGTACGTACTCGTAGGTGCGTATATTTTATAGTTGTCGGAGTGAGCGATCGACAATTTTCATTTTTGGCAACTTTGTGGACACCTATCTGATTGCAGGTTTTTACCGATATTAGCGTCATTAACGTAACGATACATACAGGTCTTATTATTTAACATGTTTTTTCGAATTACCTAAATTGTTTGTCGATAAATTCGAGTGTAGTCAAGTGTGAACTCAAGATTGACAGATTCAGTGAATAGGTAAGTAACGTTCTGTTGAAGTGATGTTGAACTCGCGGTCTTT
This sequence comes from Hesperia meskei straton, assembly GCA_018248915.1. Taxonomy (NCBI): domain Eukaryota; kingdom Metazoa; phylum Arthropoda; class Insecta; order Lepidoptera; family Hesperiidae; genus Hesperia; species Hesperia meskei. The sequence continues at coordinate 1,696 of DWJQ01001131.1, forward strand.
GATTTGTTCGCATCCCAATATTAATAATAATTGTAAATAAAAATTAAATAGCTTGATAAAGAACCTAATCGAATTAAAATAGAACTTATCTACTTATCGATATCCGTAAAGTAGGTAGGTACCTACTGAGGTACATAAGTCCTAGACCGCAAAAACTTATACCAAACTAGTAGACTCCTGGACGCATTCATTATTCGAGATACCTACTTGCTCAGCCTACTTGTTAGTTGCGCTTACAAATATCAAATACTTCCCAATAAATGCAACATTTTTCAATAGCGCTCTACTCCTATAAGTCGTAGCGTGATGTTATACATAATATGTGTAGCAGGGTAGCCTGCTCCGTGCAATTTTTTTTTAATTTGTTACGCTAGCCTCAAATGAAAGCGCATTTGAAAGGTATGCAAAAAAGGTATAATTTTTTACAGAACTCCTAGTTGAGTACCTGCTGTAAAGGCGTAAAATCGTAAAATTCCGAAATCAAGAGTCATTCAATGAATCTGTATGCAAAGTTTTAAAATATATTTGTAATAATTAACAAAAAAATTAAAAGGGGACTCGGGCAAATTTATCGAGCCATTAATCCTTCTAAGGGGTGGAACTCGCGAGCCACAGTTTGGCGACCCCTTTTATATACTCTAAAGATTTTCTCGATAAATGGACAATCAAGATTAGTGAGATTAGTCCGTTCAAACAAACAAACATTTTAGCTTTATAATATTAGTTGAGATTTAGGCTAAGTTGTGCATGAAAAAACAACAAAAAATTAAGAAATCTACGAGTATTAGCTTTTTTCAGTACATTTTTCTTTCTTAACTTTGTATTTTTTGTGTAAAGTTACTTTCTTAGAGGTACGTTACGAGTATGTCCATTTACTATGAAAGCTATATAAACTATGAGCCTAATTACGTACCTAGGTACATGATTAACAACAAAAAACTATACAGTTATCGTAACTACATAATTCACGATTAAATAATATTTGGCGATATTAACGTTAGTTAATCAGCTTGACAAATAAGTATCAGTAGGTAATATTCAATGAGCTTATAAATGTATAAAAATTTGAATTTGATCAGTTGCGAGTAATTCAATATAGGTTCTCATTAAATTTCAATTAAGTATTATTGTATTACAGGTACGTTATGAAAATAAATATTCGTTGGACTGTACTCTGTTTATTTCCAGAGTTTAATTATGAATTCAATCGGTTTATTTTCATAATAGGTAAATATTCAGACTAAATAAGTAGAAATATTTTAAATTCAACGATATCGAAAAGGAGATAAAGCCATTTAATTAAGCATTTCATTGGTATATTTTCTTTGGCAAACAGTGTGTGTAATAATAAACATAAAAGCTTTTATAACATATTTACTTATCCGCGCCCGCCCATGAGTCGAAATATAACTGCGAATTGCGATGCGGCGACTTGAGTGTCGCATCTCTGTCACTTTGTGAAAATAGTCGAGTTTAACGTTGACTTTTTAACTATTTGTATTTTAAATCTCGCTTAAATTTAAATTGTTTCTTTGGGATTTATACTTATTACAAGGAAAAGATTGCTTTTTTGACATTTTGTGATAGTGAGTGGTCTTCGGTTTTATATACCTATATTTTGATTTAACGCATATTTGACTGTTCCCTATTGGTGAAAATCAATATGTACCTATCACTCATATCCTAAATCGAAGCGTTTGATGTTGCATAAATAGATTTATATTTATCCGCTCGTCGGTGTCCCGTAGTTTGTAAATTGGTGACTTCAAGTGAATAAGCTTGTAGTAAGATAGTCAATTTACTTTCCAACATCGCCTCATTTTATAAATAGATTAAGCGCTTTTGCATTATGATCCAAAAACGCTCGTAATCAAATCGTGTGCTTCAAAACTCCCAATATACCTATATCAAGTGTACTGATTCAAGGATACCCGCTGCCACGCGTATTATGTTTAATTCCTGCTATATAATATGCAGCTCTTCGACCAAGTGTTATTAGTTTATTGGCTTCAGCTTCGCCCGCGTGGTATATTTGCAATGCATAGACAGCGATTAGTTCCAGTTGTATTTTATATAATTATGGAAAGATAGCACACAAGAAACAACAAACATAGCACACAGCAAACACAAGAAACATAGCACGCTCGACTCATTTATTTATTGATTGTGCTAGAAGGATGACGGGCTATTTATTTTGTTCGCGGATATTGTGCAAAGCCTTCTTTAGTTGAAATCCATACTAATGTTGTTAATGCGAAAGTAACTGTTTGAATGCCTATTGGCTTTCGACGATTGATCCCCATAATTAACTTAGAAGTTTTTTTATGGAGATAGTGTTAGCACCGGTAAAGGGCATAGGATACTTTTTTCCGAAGATCATCCTTAAAAGGGAGAGGAATTGATATAAAAATCATCTCAATTAATACAAATTGACTGATAATTTTATCAGACAAGTTGCAATATGACTCATGGTTTTCCATGACGTGGACTAAGATAGAAGATATTTAATTCCAGGTGTTAAGATTCCGTAGCATGATTTTACAGTATGGTACCGTTGTTTGTCTCCCTCACAAAAATTAGTACTCAAAATTTTTCAAATTGTACGTTGTGGTTGGCAATTAGGTAAAGGGCTAGCAGGGTATTGACATCTGGTATTATTAGGAGACCAGAGGCGGCGAGACTCCCAGCATATTGTTCGCGTGTTCATTTTACGGTCATTATCATTAATTGTTTACATGTTTGTTTGTCCAATTTGCCCAATAGATGTGGCCTGTGTTAAGTTTTACAATCCCGGCATTAATGGGGTTTGCAACAGTTAATTAAGAATAGAAACCGCTTGTAGTAATATGGATTATTCTTAACGGTTTAATTGGTCCTACAATGTTAAATTGACCAAATTTTTTACCGATTTAGAAAAGGAGGTCGTTCTCAAGTCAACTGTTTTTTATGGTTTGTTACTTAAAATCTCGACTAAGTGGACAGATTTTAATGATTCTTCTATTCAAAAACTGTTGCTTGTCGTGTGGTCTCATATAAATTTGGGCGCAGTTGAAGTCGGTGTCTTTGGTAAAAATTTATTACCGTACCTTATTGAGATATGAACACACAGATATTTATTGATTTTCAACTAGCGACCCGCCCCGGCTTCGCACGGGTGCAATAACTATTTAATGGATTTTATTATACATATAAACCTTTCTCTTGAATCACTCTATCTATTAAAAAAAAACCGCATCAAAATCCGTTGCGTAGTTTTAAAGATTTAAGGACACAAACGGACGTAGGGACAGAGAAAGCGAATTTGTTTTATACCTACTATGTAGTGATACGATAAAGAAAATACGATTTTCTTTAATAGCTAGGGAGCCGAAGAGGAGAATCTGGGATTAACTCGAGCGCGGCAGATTAAGGTACAGGGGGTACCTTGTAAAGCTTGTACCTAGTTAAGTATCTCTACCAAATTAATATGAGCCCCATATATAAGGCCATCCGTCAAGGCTAAAGGAACAGATTAGTAAAAAAAGTTGATCATCAGACCATCAGACATTCTCGAGCTCGTCAGATTAAGGTAGGGAGAGTTAATTACATGCTAAAAAGTGTATATTCCACTAATGTGACAATTTGAGAGTGAGGTAATGAAAGGGGAGGGCTACAAAGTTGTAAAAAAACGCCATGTTGACATTCTCGAGCGTGGCTTTATTTTTTTTTATTTGAAGGAAATATAGTAATTCAAGGACAACGAAAAAATTTAATCTGACGATTTATACGAGCCGAAATAACAAAAATCGGCCAAGTGCGAGTTGGACTCGCGCACTAAGGGTTCCGTACCATCTATATAATATAAAACTCAGAGGTGACTGACTGACTGACTGACTTATATAGCGATCTATCAACGCACAGCTCAAACCACTGAACGGATCGGGCTGAAATTTGGCATGCAGGTAGATATTATGACGTTGGGTTGGCCACTAACCCCTCCACCAATCCGCATTGGAGCAGCGTGGTGGAGTATGCTCTAGGCCTCCTCAGTAATGAGGAGAGACCCGTGCTCAGTAGTGGGCCATTAGTGGGTTGTAGCTTAGCTTTTAGCTTAGCTTTAACCCAATTCACAGTACCTATCCATCCGTCTGTCTGTGACGCTTTCATGGCTAAGCCGGCACGAATTAGATGGAATTCAGAATGAAAATAGTTAAAAACTTTGGGTCACACATAGGCTACATACTTTTTTTTTTCAAAAATCACAGCGAACAATAAAAATCAACTTGTAAAGGGAAGAAATAGTTAATGAAGCTAGATGAATTAAGACGATGCTTCCGTTTTTCAGAAATCAACCTTTGGATTAAAATAGGCGTAATATTTTAATTTTCCCGAAGTAAAACGAAGGCGTTCACTAGTGCATTTTAAACGTAGATCGCTGGCGCGACAAACTAGAACTGCCCCTACCAACTTTCTGGCTTTTTCATTCATAATTATGTTTTGCATCCATATTTACAGATCGACTCGCGTTATATGTAGTACTATTTCTTAATCTTTGATCTATCTCCTCGTCATGAAAAAGCCTATGTTCTCGTAAGTGAGCTAATATTCATGAGCTAAATAGATTGTTTATTATCATTTTTTTTCTCTTTACCATTTAAATAAGGAAAGGGCCATTTAAGAAAGGGCTACCTTTCTTCTTTACGTTAAACAGTCTTCTCTTGGCAGCACTTAACGTTAAGGTTAACGTTGGCTAATGCACGATGTTGCAGTCCGAATGTAAAATTAGCCATAGTTCAGTCATAGCCATTCTGATTGGAAAGTTTGAATTAGTTCTTACCTACAGCACACCACTACCGTCTATTTGCCATCCCCTTCAGCTTGTTTGGTCATAAGTACTGATCTACTGAACGTCCAAACTATATTTATATAATTTTGCAAGGAAAGCATGGCAAATACAACACAAATAATATTTCTTTCATGGAAATGTCTTGGGTTTGATGACCAGTGAATGAATTTCAATAGTGTTTAAATTTATGTTCACGGTCTGCTTGCGTGTTCTTGTGTTGTGTGTTGTCTATGGAACCAACGACAAAAAGAATAAAAAATCTTTTTTTTTGACACAACTACGCATTTAAGCTAATTTATTTATGGTGATAACTACTACAGCCAAGAATAAGAGAGACAGTTGTTTAAATCACAGGACTGTAGGTACTGTATAATATCGTGTGGTAGATTGTTTTGTGTTGTAAAGTATGTGGGAGATACAAATGGGCTAAGTATAAGGAATGATGCTTAACTTAAATACGAACACGCCGTAACGTTCTGGTGAAGTTTTACTAAGTTTGACAGTATGATAAATAATGCATGAAAAATCTATACAAAGAAACTATTTTATTCTAAAAAAATCTAGTCATACTAGGATATGGCGAATTTTACGACATACCCGCAACACACAAATAGAGAGCAAACCACCGAACTCTAATGTGCTATGCGACAAAATAACTTCTTTCGCACGCTCGGAGGAATAGGACGGCGTGAAGATCAAAAAGTAACTTTCACTTGGGCTCCGTTGTTTTATTAGCATTGTGTAACTGTCGCGTACGAGACATGGTTTATTTTTACCCCCATTGTGCTCTGTGACATAACCACCATCACGCGAATCCGTACTTACCACTAATGTATATGTTCTAAAAAATGTGTGTAGTTACGCTTTTTTGTGCATGTGATTTGTGTTGAAGTTGTTATTGTAGGAAAATAACTCAGGCTTCACTTTAAGGTCATATTTTCATATCTGATCTGTACATATAATAATAACTTGATCATTGTTTGTAATAAGAAGATATCAATACCGCGATCATGCGTACTAGGGTTGCTGCTTTCTGGGAGCGTATCCGTAATTCGGACAACACCATCCTCCGCACATTGTCGGAACATTTGGATAGTCCTATTCTTAGACACTGGTTATCCGTGCACCGCGATGGTAACCAAAGATAATATAAGTTAATTTCTATACACAATTTTACAAAATTTTGCATATACACTTCATAAATATTACCTATAAAATTTTAAATATTTTAAACTTTTCAAACTGTTTACAATTTTAACAATCTATTAGTTTTACTTTTAATTTACCAACTTTTTAACTGTTTACAATTTAATTTATTGTTTTTAATGTAATCGGCTTATTTACTGTTATAATATTATTGCTTTGTGTATATTATTATGGGCGTATACCTGAAAATAAAGATTATTATTATTATTATTATTTTGACTTCTGTAATGATATCACAGATGTGGTTTATAATGTAGTATTTGGTTGCATCCATTTTTCTCCTACATTATTTCTCGATGACTGAAAAAGCGGTAACTCATCCTGATTGTCGCAAGGCCAGCTGAATTTTGAGCATCCCGCAGGCAACGTCACCGCCCAAAGTGTCTGTCAAATGAACAATTCTACTTCCCTTGAAAAAAACAGGGATAGTCTTTGTCTTGAGACAAACGGACAGTCTCTAATCCCCGGCCGGCGGCGCTCCGCACTTGAGCGGAGATCCGGCAATAAATAAAGCGACAAATGGAGGCGCAGCGCACCCCCCGCGCCCCCCGCCTCCCCTCGCCTCCCCTCGCCGCCCCTCGCCCCGCTGCCCGCGATAAGCCACTAATACCACCACCCAATAAATAGCCACGAAATTTTGCACGTTTTAATTCCGCATGCCATCCGCCCTTTACGAATCCGTGATTAATTACGATGGTCGACAATGCCGTTAATTGCCAACGGATACTATTGTCCCTTTTTGTTTTTGTGTTGCGTAATGAAGAGCTCTGGGTTATTGGAAGGGCTTCGTGGCTATTTGGGCGCCATGACGTCGGTGCTGGTTGATGATCTTATGCACGATCTTTCCTTTGTACAAAATCAAGGTGTGCTGATGCAGCGGGTACATGTCTGGAGAAGATAAAAATTGTTACTTATATGGCAGTAGAGTTCTTTCTCTGTTTAGTGATTAGGGAGATATTGAACCAGGACAGCGTTCTCAAATCGTATTATCATCTACATTCTGTGATAAGCCATGAACTTATAAATTCAGCAATAGGTAACATTAGGTACCTAAGCATAATACATGTTGGTATACAATACCAGAGGTATCAGCGCCTTCCAAGGTATAGTGAAGTTCATATATTTAAGCCCTCAATAATTGGTACCTGTGCTCAGTAGGTATTGGGGCATTTATAGGTCAAGCCCAGATGACATGACTAAATTCCTAATAATTTGAGATATCAGATGAGGTTGGCAGCTAAACAGAGTCGATTCGGAAACTGTGATGCTGATGTAACTTAAAATTGGAATATTGAGTTGGCGGATACCTAAATCACGTTAGCGTTGCCGAAGGGTCTGGTACAACTGTTAATGAGATAATTGAATCGCACAAAGACCTCCAAATCAGGGTATTCAGTGGCTGAGGTTACTTCATTTGATTAGACACAATTTACTTACTTAAATAAAAGTTTCTGAAAGGGATTTGCAATATATTTTTATAGAAGTAAGTGCTGCCTTTGCTTTCTTTCGACATAATATCTCTGCCTTGAGTTTAGTATCTACTCGATGCATATTTATACTTATGAAATAACTGAATTTATTTTGAAATTTGTCAACAGATTGAATTCAAAACAAAACAGAATATTCCAAGCATTTTCTAATTCATCAGTGATAGCTGCATAGAAATATTTGACACGGGATTATTTGCGTTATTAAATATTTTAAAACAAAAGGCGCTCCAACTGGTTAAATAGTAAGTATCAATTAGTAGGTATAGCAAAGCCCATCGGTACCAAAACAAAGCTCAACACAAGCATGCCCTAACGAAATCCACGAACAATAATCTCGACCGATATTGACATTATGCTGATAGCTCCACTCTGTCGCGAAGCCATCATCTCTGCCGGTAACCGTCGCTATTTGCTAAAGTATTTCTACTAAAACCTATTATGTTGTTGTTTGTTTAAATGAAACGAACCTTAGAACGGAAAGAAGCTTTTAAGTGAGTAAATATTGGAGCGCGAGATATCCTCGGAGCGGTAAGGTTGAGCGCCGCCTTGGGCGTGTTCCCACGGTCTTGACGTGATCACCTGGATTTTTAATTGCTATAGCGACAAACAAGTGAGTCATTTGACACTTATTGCCATCGGTAACACCAAAAGCAAAGGTTAGGGGCAGGGGGAAGGGGTGTACTTCCATCGCTTCATGACTTCCTCGTCTGTCGTAATAGAATTTTTCTCTCAATATTCTTGACCGCCCAAAAACGTATTGCGAGTATCCATCCAAATCAATCAGAGAGAGAGAGAGATCAAAAGCAATCTCGGTTTTTTCAATGTTTGCTCATACTTTTTCTATTCGTCTTGAGGACTGAGATGGTCGGGTCTATAAAAGAAATGGTAGGTACTAACTAAGTACCGTGGCAAGCAACTCTCCAGCGGCAGCGGGGTGCAGTGGAGACCCGCAGCATCAGTGTTTGCTCGCGATATGAAGCCCCGATTGCCTAAACTAAAGACTTCTGCGTTTTTCGGAACCACTTCGCTTCGTTGACATTATCTAGTTTCAATCTCACGCGCTCGCCGACACTGTTCGTTTTCGTTCGTTCTGTTCGTTCGTTTCAGTTTTGTACCTATTTATTGATAGTATGTTTACTATGTAGTTACCCATTTTCATGTGGACGGAGGAACATGAAATTTGGTACGATTAAATGTTTATATGGAACAGTGCAACAATTTGTTATTAAATCATAATCATGTAGTTACCTACAAAAATATCATAATTTCGTTTGGCAAGAAAATAAATATTAATCAATTTATTTCTTAGCTTCTTATTAAAATTCAAAGCATTTAGGGGAGCACAAAGAATTTCATAAAATAGGGGTAAAAAAGTTTGTAGGAATGAGTATAAAAATAAATTACATCCGATTTACTTTAATAGTACCTAATTTTCTCTTCTTATCGCGGCATTTACGCTATTGGGTGTTATATCTATTTTCCGCAACGAAGTAGCGAGAAACCGTGTAGTTAAAAACTTCTTAAACATTAGATGGTAATATTACCTACCTACAATATTGTTACAACATACGTTATATTATGAGACTTGTATCTTTTCGCATTAACAACCCGACGACGCAAAACTCATCTCGAATTTACCCAGAGTAACAATTTTCTGCTTGAATTTGATAAGAATGTTCTTAGTCCGTTGTTAGTGTTAAGTCGTTTAATTAGCTTGCTCTTTTAATGCCGAATTTAACATGAATAGCCACAAGTATTTGTTGATATTTATATTTTATAACTGATAACTCGCAACTTATAACTGATACGCTGTGTTTGGATCTTCTCTCCACAGCTCTCTCCATGAGGGGCCATAGATCAACAGGCTGGTCAAGAAGAGATCAGAGATTATCTGGTTTCAAACACCTCTGAAAACATTATAGGGACCTCATTTAATTTGGCTGTTCTCACGTTTTCTTTCTCTAATATGCGCATAATTTTAAATTGGGGTTTTGTGCAGGTTCGAATCCTCTATTCAACCTGGCTAGCACTGCTCATGCTTAGATATTACTGCCTGCAACAGCACGCACCCACATAATATAAGTATATCGTATTTATTTTTAAATCAAAATGATTACACTGTAGTCAGTAAATTTATGCTTGCGTGAAATTAATTGACTTTGCAGTCGTAAATTATTATTAGTAACTGAAAATGAAAATAGTTTTAATACTTAATTAAAACTTATTATAATTAGTTTTCAGGTCCCAATTGTATTCTCTTGTTGTTGCTCGAATTTTTCAAAAATGTAATGTAACATAAAAGGTTTGATGTTGCATCTTTAAACCTTTTCAGTCGCTTAATTACATTTTTACTCATTATATCGGCGCTTGATTGAAGCATATTCAACTGTTCGTAAGAGTGGGATTTTTGTGTTCCCTTAATTACTGACGAATAAAAGTAAAATGAATAGTAAATTACCAGATTATAATGTAATGACTCAAACATTGTGGTATTTTAACTT
>DWJQ01001132.1:0-11716 GCA_018248915.1 Hesperia meskei straton
GCAATTTACGATTGACGTTTAGAAACTAAGCGTTGCCAGTATAAGAAATTAGTTCCATGAGTTTACCGCAATATGGCAAGGTTTTTTATATTTCTGGTCAAGCAATAGATTGTTACTTTCTATAGAACTGACTGATACTAATGTCTTATTAGAACTGTTTGTATATTTATATTATGGGCCTCAACATACAAGTGGGCTAACTTTTAAACTAAACTTATTTATTGATTGTTTTCTTATCTTGGCACACATTATTTAGTGATCAAGCACCAAGTCAATAGTTTCCTATCCATTCGAAGGCCGGTTACTATACTTTGAGAACAGTTCAGTTACTGAAGAGGTCTTTGACCCAAAAGGGTGATGTTCAAACATATAGTATCTCAACCAAACTTTGGGGTGATGGCTACAATAGATCAAAGATGGTCGCAGTGGCCTCGTAGGGATACTTGTTCCCTATGCCCAGTCACCTAAATAATAAAAAAAAATAAAAACTTTGGGGTGAATATTGCGAGCTGCCTCAATTTTCCATTGTTATACACAATTTTTATGATTAATCAACAGTTCAGGATATAGCAATTGGAATCAATACATGTGATTCACTTTAACAAGATTGTTTACTTCCTATTTGTGACTAGGATTCACTGATTGAAAAGATTTTTTATAATATGTATTGTTAATTTGTTATTGCCAAGTGACTAAGTGCTGTCCCTTATTATTACTTTTATTTTATCCAATAATTTGGAATTTATCGCTGTTTCATTTGAAAATTCAATCACCTGATTGATTTGCAATCAATAAAAATTTAATACAAAAAAATGTGGGCGGTTCGCGTTATTTTTGTTTAACTTTTAATGAGATACATTCAGTTACAAGACTGGGGCACTTGAATATTTGACTTATTATTCTACTTTTAATTGGTCTTTCTTTAATTATTTTTGTGGCCAGTAGGTCATGTTAAGCTCTAATGGCATACTAATCTCTTGATGAAATTGTTTCTATTAAATTTTTATCGTTTAACGTCGCGTATTGACGGTGGGTTTTAAATTGAATACCGCGAATGGAATAGTCATGAGCACTTGTTTGCTTCTTAGGATAAGTAATGTGGTTGGTCCCAGTTATTATGTTTAGATAGCAGTTATTTGTTTGTAGGAGGCCTTCGGATGGATAGGAAACTATTGACTTGGTGCTTGATCACTAAATGTCAAGTAAAAGTGATGTCAGCAATTCGAGTCTCCAATTATTGAGGAGTGAGATGCAGTATTGCTGCATGTCTTCCTAATAACGAACATAGACCCTAATATGGACCATAAAATACTGTTATTAAAATTCATGGTTACTGACAAAACTAAATTGAAATACATATTTTAAAAAGAATTTTTGATTGCCGCCAAAATTATTTTTACGGATTGCGTGTTTAACTTTTTCAAAGCGAAGGAATTTTTAGTCACCGCGGAGTTTAAATAAAATATGTTTGAAGTGGAAACCCTCGTCCATTGTTTTGTAAAAGCGCAAAATTTTATTGCTGTGAAAGCGGTAGTTTTTAAAACGTTTTATACAAACTCGGTGATATTTCCGCAGTTAACGTGAACGTGTAACCGTTAAGTTGTTGTTTTCTATAAACTTAGGGTTGGTATTTGTGTTAATGCTGAGTGAACTGTGTTTATGAATCGTAAAAGTTACTGCCATAGTTTGCCACCATAGTTAGTTTCTTCTTTTCTCTCCTTTCTTTGCGGACAAAGCAACGTTGATGTGTCCGGTGCTTTACCCGTGGCGCTTTGCCTGCTCGCTTGACGGCTATTATGTAAAAACCTGTCAGTAAACAACAAAGTCAAAGTTAGTGTGTATTACCATGTATTACTATAAAATATCAATTTGGTTTTGATACCGCATTTTTCATTAACCGTTTGAGAAGGTACCTGATAGGATTGAGAAGGCGTGGGTTTAGACGAGATTTTAATGTGTTAAAAATAATTTTATTGCGACCAGCTGAAAATAGTAGGTACCTAATCATTTTTCTGAGTTGTACACTGTGAAGTCGAAGTTGTGCGTGAAGTCCGTCAATCTACCTTATTTTTAACCGTGTTGGGCCGGCTGAACTGACTGAAATGCCTATTTTTTTATTGAATCTTAATTGAATGCCTTGAGTAGCAGCGATTCAGTAGGCATAACCTTATTACTAGTCACTAAACATTATTAACTTACCAACTTTGTTGAATTCATGAAACTTTTGCAAGAAGATCAATAAGAGCGGAGATTTGTTCAGTAGTTATGTGTGTCAAGGGCGAGTGGCCTAGCTGGTGCTAGTGTCAAACGAACGGACCCACGATAAGGGTGTAATATTTAGTTACTTAGGTAACCGAGACCTAGTTTTCTATGATATAGTTGAACTATTCACACTCCTATTAACGGCTAGGATGAAAAGGGAAAGTGATATGATGCTAAGCAGTTAAACCAAAATCCAAATATTAGTGTAGGCAAATACTAATAAACGTTAAAACTGTTACTCCTGCTAACGTAAAGACGTTTTGTCATAATGCAAAAACAGAGATACTCTTGCACATCCGAGAAAAATGTAGTTTTTACATAAAAACTATGAAATCGTTACAAGTTTCTTTTAATAAATGGGCCGTGTTATATTTTTGGGGTCTAATCAACTGTTGGTCCATAGTGGATGGTAGCATTATCTCGAAGGATGTTAATAGTGTCAGTTGGTGATATCGAATCGCTCAGCTCGTTGGAAATGACCAACTGAGCTATGCAACTTTGGTGGTTGCGACGACGGTTTTTTGAAAACATTATCATTTTACTAGTACCATACCAACATTTTTCACCTCTAACACCCAGATGCAGTAGGGCTTCTGAACAGTTTAAAAAATTTGCCTAGAAAATCCGATTTACCCCCTTGTTTCCTGGAATCAATGAATCGCTGATAGCCCCATGAACAAAGGGTTCATTTAATGGTCACCCCTACCTTTATGAACAACACGGATGTAAAGGTATTACAGACGCGCTGCCTGTTCACGAGGAAGTAGGGAATCCCCTCTTATGCAGGACTACATAATGATGGGTTTTAGTTGATCTAATCCATTTTTAACTTTCATTATACTTAATGATATTGCACAATTCTTGCCTACTCTATGGTAATTTTCCTGGTAACGATAAATTAAACCCTAATTGACTTTTCTCGTTTACTTACATTAAAAATTATGCCCGTCATATCACGTGTATTTTTAACAGAAGTCGAAAGGATGGTTTCCTATTCGTCATGTTTTTCTTCGCGTCGGTTTAATGGAGAGATGTTTATTTTTTGACAACATTCATTTCGGGAATTAGTTATCTGTCTTTCGCTTGATTAAAATTATACGAATATTTTTTCGCTGTATCGAGTGGTTTGTATTGATCGTTGATTATTCATTAATGTCTTCACCAGTAGAAAAAAATATAAGTAATAACTTTTCTTACATAAGTCTGCTATTGTGTATTAATTTATTAATATGCTTTATTTTATTTTTATTATATCTTCCAAGAATTTAATTATAAGTAACATTTTAAAATATACGTATATTTATATTACCATTCCTTGCAATTAATAATGTTTTTTACACAGTATATCTGTCCAAATATACATATATAATGTGCTTATAACAATGTGTAATGTAGCGACAGTTTGCTGTCGAGAGTCCTGGTTGGTTGAATACGAAAAGGAAATTAATGACGTCAGCGCATATGGGAGCCATAAATATTTTACCATGTTTGGTTCTTTTTCGTACTATACTTAGAATGCGACCTACTTGTTCTATTTTGATGTTTCTGTTTATTAATATCTACTGAACATTACTTTAGTCCTTACACTGTACTTACTGACACTGTACTTAGAGAGTGTATTGTTATCAAACTTAGTTGATAAAAAGTTATACTTCAAAAACTTAAAAAAGCGTCTTAATATCGCAGAGAAATATTATTTTGTCAACATGTTGTTGATCGTTGAGGAGTTCTTTTGTCTGAAGCCAATCTTGAGCGTGCTATCAAATCATACTTGTTTTTAAATGGCATTTCTATCGAAATTTATTACAACTGACGACAGCCCCCGCTGTTGCTTAACTTGGACGACAACTTTGAATCGACGCAAGTCTTCGGACTATGAGCGCTTCATTAGATATTTTTGCGTCATAATATTCGTGTAAATTGGTCCAGATTTCATCCCTGTGGTAGAAGCGCCAGCCAGTTTTTTTATTTAATAAAAAAACACTTTGAATATTGTTAACCTGGTTGTAGCAGAATGTATTTGCGAAGGCATGTTCGGTGAGCGACCTTAAAGTTTATTGTGCCATTTTTACGTTCAAAACATTTGTGGGCAGTGTAATGGCGGTTCGCATTAAATAGTTTGTGGAAGATCGTCGACTAAATTTCATACAGACATGCAATGTTTTCAGGTGTATTACATGCATGATTCTGTTACGTAGAGTAGGTAATACATTGAAAAGACAGTTCAATAAGACTTAAAAGTAAAATAGCTTAGAAAGCAGGTCATGTAAAACGTAAAATACGAGTTAGGAACTTTTTTCAGTTTATTTATAAAGGATTCTACGTCGGTCTTTCGATGTATTACATGATAATCTAGAAACTCCTGATCCTTGAGTTCTGGAAAAAATCCACTCAATTTCAAACAGAAATACAGGTTTCTGGTAATTATTTGTAAAAGAGCAGACTGACGAACAGATAAGCATAAGTAACGCCAGGGGTGTCACGCGTTGTTTGCCAACAAGGGAACGTAAACTCGCTTTTTTACTGACCATCACAACACTGCGGACGGAAAGAAAACGTGTTAACATAATTTCACGGTTCAATTTACGGATTTAAAATAAATACGTAGGAATAAATGCAATAATCTATTATTGTTGCTTTTTATTTCTAAAAACGCGTCGGAAGTGATTGGCTATGTGAAAGGGATCGATTGTACCGGTCGTATAGTGCGCCCGCGCTTGTCTAATAACTTTCTTTGTATACGTGACTGATAAACATTATCGGAATTTATCGTTAGTTTCATAATTTGGCGATAGATTGTGTTGTTTAGCAAAAAGGCAACCGGATCGAGAGCGGAATTATCTAAATAGAGAAAACTTCTAAGTCTCTCTGTTGTTGATCTTGCATTTTGTTTTATAATAAATTCCAATGGTCTTAAACGTATTTATTTTAACGTTTATTGCAAAAATATTGCTCACGTATTTTAAGAGCATCGTCAGGATTTTACTCGTCCCATAATATTCGGAAGCCTTGGTGTCACCAGTGATCATTAAAATTGTTGTTATTTTACGTCATTCAGCGGTTTTATTTATTTTTTCTATGGCATGAGACTAAATGTCAATGGCGCATTGTGTAGATAGTAATGAAATCCATTCATGGAAATAATAAGATAAGAATGAAATAATTAAATTGCAATATTCGGTGCTATCAAAATCGCCTTGGTTTATTTTCATCTTTACTTTTTTGAATCCTTTCATTTTCATCTAATAACATTGGGTCGATTTCTCTTAATGTTTTTTTCTTTTCCCAAAAGTCTAGTTCTGTCGATTTGCTAAAGAATTTTAAAGTCTGTGTTGGCCACTAATCTCTCTCACAATCTGTGCCCGAACAGCATGCTAGATTATGTTCCTGGTCACCTTAGTTAGTCTTGTAGTGGACGATTATGGACCGACGACGACCATAAGTCGGAGGCAAAAGCCGATGGGGTTGGTAGATGTATATAGTCTAGAATATTGTGAAGAATCTTCAGGCCTATGCTGGTGTTGGCAGATCATTTTTCTTCATCGCAGCTTTTATGTATTTTTATGCATTTGTGAGTAAAGGCCAGACTTCGAAGGAAATGTTAGCATTATGTTACCAAATAATTTCGATATTGCTTAAAACTTGCGATATTTGTATGTATTTGTAAGCTAAGCATGTACGACACGACCTTCTAGATATTGGAAGCAAGATTTTACGATTACCATACGACCTTAATTATTGTATTCGCCCGAACACACGAACAACCAATGATATTTTGCGTACTCACGGTAACATCCCAATTTGCTTTACTTATGCAAGTAAGTAGACACTTAAACTCTTTAATAATTGATTCTCGTATTTTTTAAACTATTTTTTTTCACTTGGTAAATAAATGTGGAAATACGGGAATGTGAACTTCGAACGTTTTATCTTGAAGTACAATTTTTTCTGCTGTGCTATTAAATTTAATGTTATATTAGCTAGAGCGAAGCGTGGGCGGATTTGGCTAGATTGAACATTCGCCTTTTTTTTATTGTTAACTGGTTCTTTCCATTTGCAACAGAAATAAGTTATTAATGATTTTATAACGATGATAAGGAAGTAGCAAATAGCGGTGTAGACCGTACCCTCAATGAATGTGGCTTATGAACCTTAACGGTGACAACGATCCTCCATTCACAATCCATTGATGGTGTGGTGGTATGTACTACGTACTATCGTGTTATCTAATAAAACGTCCGCCTACAACAAACCCGTAGTGGGTGTTGTGTAATTCTACAATTGTTTGTTAATGAGCCCCCTGATTGAGCGATGACGTAGGAAGAAGTGCATATCCCATGTGTGTATTCAAGAATATTGATAAATACATTTATAAATATAAACACACATGGTGATGTAACTCGGTAGTACCACGACTACGACTAAGTATGGCTTAAATTGATAACTCAGGCGTAGCAGTAATGCTAACTTTTCGAAACTACATATAAAGGGCAGAACTGTCCAGATTCAGACATCTATCAACGCTTCAAACGTCTTCACTATTAAAAAATTATCACCTCTCTATGGCTCTATCAGCCTTTTCTCTACAGACCCTATATTCTGTCGAAATGTACCTACGACTTGGCCGTTACATGAAGCTATTACATGACACGTGAGACAATTTCTTTTAATAAGGCATGGGAATCTCTGTACGACAGCCGTGATACGGCCCAGCCTTACCTTTATGTTGAGGTTAATAGTCATACCTTGTTGAATTAGGGACTTTGGATTAAGAGAAACCTGTAATTTTTTCACATTGAAAACTATACGAGGTGTCCTGGTTTATTTTAAATTTTTTACATTGAATGTTGGTGGGATCGTTTCTATCATTGCGAATTGATTCGAAATTCAATATCTACTACTCCTGAAAAGTAAAATAAACGTGTGAAATGCTTTTTTTTCTAAAAGAAGCGATCGGATTGACCTGGGAATTTTCAAATAAAGTAACATCGTTTGTCTTGGCTGATAACTGCTTCTCATGTTACGCCAATTACGTGTTTTTCTGAATCCTTTGTTCTTTTATATTTTAAACAGTTTATGTAGGCTATTTAACCCCGTTCTGTTTTTCTTCGCAGTCGCTTCTTATATTACTTGCCGTATCTATTTTCAAGCCTACCGACGAAGTTTCTGAATTTTTGATCATAATTTTGTCATGAAATATTAAAGGAAGTCGCGTTTCGATATTGAGTAGGTTGTACTTTAATGATGTTATATCATTAAAGTTCATAAACAACCTGGTTATTCTTTATTCTGAAGTACTTTTGACCTTTTAACAAACGTTAATTAAACTTAATAATTACATTGTACGTTGCTTGAATTAAAACCTTGACAAAATGTCTCATGTAAACCTAATTAGAAACGGTTTGCGTCGATCCTAAGTGATCGACCGTGCTAAGCGACAGCGGACGCGTTGGTACATAGAGGGATGAAAAAATATTTTTGCCGTTTTCGGAGGTCCTGGTTGTCATAGCAGTCGTTAATCTATGTTGGAGGCTTTCGGTGGTATAAAAGCGTCAGATTCCTAGGATGGTTCCTTTTCAATTGATTAGCATTGTTGTAGTGTGAGGGAGTATATCTACCCTAGATCTCCACGATGATGAGAAGAGACGGTGTGAACACATCCACACCTTATTAAATTTTGCACTATATACACATGGAAAACATAGTCATATTGTAAAAATAATATGCTATGAAGTGTGGTTAGACTTACAACCTGTGTGTTTTGTAAAATCCAAGCAAATGATCAGCAATAAATACACTTAATATTCCCAAGGCTTTCTTCATTCTTGGTTTTCATCTCAAGTAGCAAGTGCAACAACGCATGCGTGTACGGTCTACTTGTAAACTCGTCTGCGATCGAAATGCAGACGCTGTGCCGTGCAATTAGGTCACTCGTCATCATAACAATTTGTTTTACTGTTTGTTCTAGGTTAGGTACGTTTGGTTGCATTTTGTTTGGTTATGTGGCTGTTTTGGGCTGTTTGAACTTCAAATGACTGTCGTGCTGATAATGACAGTTTCTACGTCTATTGTTCGAGTTCTAATGATCAACTTATTTGTACATACTTTTCGTTACTACTGCGTACATTTCGCTTTGTAATTTAACCCTTACGAATTTTTATGCTAAGTTAAAAAATATGCTACACTGACCGTTCTAATAGTCAAAATTTTTACTCTACGGGATCTGTCATCGGTCTGGTGCTGGTGACATTTTTAATATTGTTTAGTGAGTCGTACACTTACGGTCTGGAGCTTACTCGTTTATGCTGCTAAATAAGTACCGCATTGATGGAGGAGTTAGTAAGAAAACTGAGTTCCAGCAGATATTATTATCGTACCCATATACGCCTTCGGTTAACCGATAATAACTACGAATAGGATGGTAAAAACAACGGACAATTCAAAACTTATGGATACCTAGGCATGAAACCTACGACTTAATGTAGAAAAATTACGTGGCGTAGATATATGTATTTATTTGTCGTGTTGTCTTGAGTTTTCCGAACTGCGCAGGTGTGTAGGTCCGAAAACCAGCAGTAATTAGGTGCGGCCCATTTCATTAGCGTAATTCTACGACATCAAGTGTTGATTGCGTATAGCTTTTTTACAAGAGAATTCTTGTGGTAGAAGAGTTTCTACCACCCTCCTAGAATTATCTATGAAATACTTTTTGCGTGTGTTGGTCTCAGTGTTAGGGAAATGGTAGATACATATGTAACTCCCCGCATTCTAGGCCGATAACGTTTTGGAGTTATTGGTGTTATAGATAAATGTTGTGGCGGGGACAAATACTTCAAAGATGTTTTGTACGTACCTCTGTTTATTTTAACTCCCAATAAGTTACGATAAACGATTCAGGGTGATTGCATTGCACATTTCAGTGCTACTATACATTACAGAGAATAAGTTACAGCATTCGCAAAAGACAATACATAACACGAGACATTGACCATTGCAGGCAAAGGAGATTCTCACGAAGGAGTCGAACGTCCAGGAGGTGAAATGCCCGGTGACGGTGTGCGGGGACGTGCACGGCCAGTTCCACGACCTGATGGAGCTGTTCCGCATCGGCGGCCGCTCGCCCGACACCAACTACCTGTTCATGGGCGACTACGTGGACCGCGGCTACTACAGCGTCGAGATCGCCACACTGCTTGTTGCGCTTAAGGTAATGTGGATCGCGAAGTTTGATTTGACTATATAGATATACATAGATACTAGATAGTTAGGGATTTAACTTCTGATGTGGATGGAGACTTGAAGGTCGCTAGTATTCATGCTTGACATGACTCGGTATGGGTGTGCGGTACCCAGTTTTTGATTCGGGGCGAGGGAGGGAGGGCCGATGTCAAATTATTTTTTTAATCATCTCCCTCGCGTTCATTCTACTGCATTGCCACATTCTATAAAGAATGGATGAAATAAGGTATACTCAAAGTCTGTTTTACAAACATTTTTGAAAGAAAGCGTAAATGAAGTAGGTATGCAATTTGATCGGGGGCTCGGCGTAATTTTTTCAAAAGTTGAAGCAGAATAAATAATAAGTTGGCACTTTTATCTAAAAATAGATTATAATTTATGGGGACTAGCTTCTCTCGCTAAACCCATGCCACTCGGTTATCATTCATAGTAATAGCACCGAACTTTTCCCATTTATTTTCTCACTGTATATTCAGATGCAATGTGCTCATCTGACATAATATCCCGTGCTTTTGATTTATGGGCTCCAATGGTTACCACACTAAAATTTGAACTATGATAGCAACAATTATAAAACCTTTGTGAAATCCGATTCGAAATTCTGCTATCGCCTCCTAAAATATGAAAGGTTTGACATCTGGATATTATATCATGTTGGCTAAGTGCAACAATGACATTATATAAAAAATAGGTTATTTTGATAATGAGTTCAAAACACTAGTGAGGTGCAGTATTAGATACGTAGGTATACAAGTCGAAAGACGCACCTATTTATCCTTTAAAAAAGGCATAGTAAGCAATTTTACTTAATTAACATAAGCGTCGAAGCTTATTAGTCATCTACTTGCTTATCTTAATTAAAGCGATACGTAGACTACATTCACATAGATATACGAGTAGTAACAGTTCCGTGTTCGGCGTATCAATCAACATGTAAACTACAACTTACTTAAATAAAATTTTAACAAGGAACAAATCGATACATTTTTACTTTCGGCTCAATTTCACTATTTGGTGTGAACATTTAGTATTCTACAGATTTTTATTACTTAGACTTAGAAGCATGGGTTCTGCACCACCAAATAACCCGTAGACTTTAGTATTTGATATTATATTTTAGCTTCATACTGTTTATATGGTAAAAACGGGGGTTTAAAGTTGTATCTCTAAATAAAGGCTAAACTCATTGGGGAAAAGTGCTGTTGTAGCGGTTGTGTTTTTACTGATTGAGATATGAACTCTAGCAATGACGTTTGCCGATAAGTGAAGATAAAGGCCGTGTTACCTATCTCTGGACCTGTTTCTCTTGATAACAATAATACGTTTTGCGACACTTTCTTTCAATGGGCCTGATTAGGGCTCTTCGCGAATATTGGTAGTGCTACAAATGTTTTAGATAAGGAGTTCTTCCGTAACGTATATTTAACCTCCCACCATTTTTAGTCGTCATAGTCACAAGTAGCAATGGTAAATAGTGTTATTTATCACGTATATTCAAGGTCAAATAATATTTAATACTGCAGTGTTGTAATAGTGAATTCATAAATTTGGAGTCTTACAAGCTGACTTCATTTGCATTCATTTATCTGTAACCGATGACCCTAGTAGCATCGCGGAACAAGTTGCGTGTTGATATCCTCTCGACACGGAAGTTGAATGTTTTCATAGTGATTACGACTAACATTTTGTACCTATTTTATTATACTTTAAAAAATAATAATATGTTTGTTAAAATCTATTTCATTCCTTATCAGAGAATTGCCCTAAGATGGAAAGAGTTGTCTGAATTTCCTTACCCTATCTACAACCGGTTCTTAACATAGTTTCTTTTTCTAACTATTTCATTAAACTAGAAAGACAGTCCGATGGACTATTATTTCGTTTTGTTGTTTACCTCTATTATAATTCTGTTTAAATATTCATTTTTCAGACACGACCCAGTTATAAATTGTATATTATTATAAATGTCGTTTGTTGTTTTTCTGTGATCATTAAAATGACATTGGCAATCGGTTTCGTAAGGTTACACGCTTTTAATCTATTTCTGATTTTACATAGTTTTTTTTAATACAAAATATCTTTATTCGGAATATCTTTTCAAACATGTAAGTGCACATATATCAATACATTAGTAAGTATATTCCTTAAAGTACAATTAAACTATGTTACTGGGGCCATCCTTGTAAGCATTTATAAAAATGCCTGTGTCAGGAGG